>CM023452.1:74965759-75259083 GCA_013339765.2 Haemaphysalis longicornis | reverse complement strand
TTGGCCAAGTACGTTTTTTTAAAGACGATAGTCTTTCTTGGGCTACTTAAACCCAGAAATTTTGGTCTGTCTGTATGTGTCTGTCTGTCTGTCTGTCTGTCTGTCTGTCTGTCTGTCTGTCTATCTGTCTGTAACTCGATTCAGCCACCCGGCCAAAGTAAAATACGTACGGTCCAATATACAGCCAAATGTAAACGTCTAAGCCCGGTTTATATGTTCATACTTAACTTTGTTTAACTAGAACGTGACATTACGCAAATATAAGACAGAAAATCAATGCATGAGCGATATTTGCAGTGTTCCGTTCATTTATTGCTGTATCAATTGCTGAACAACAACAACAACAACCACGGACGAGTTAAGCCCCACGGCTCAATGATCATAAACGTATCTGGGCCCCGGCGGTGCGAGACGAAAGGCACCCTCCACAACAGCTCTTATCTGGAAATGACCGCCAGCCAAATCGCAGTGAACTAGAAGCTTCACAGCTACAGCTTTACCTAGCGTCACTGAATAGCCTTTATTTAGTGACGCTAGCTTTACCGAGAGGGCCCGAGAGGAGTCCGCTGCTATTGTTCCGCCGGCTCCTCTTCGGCGCAGTAAAGCGAAAACGGTTTTGAGTCGGCAGCAGCACTGCTTCCCGCCAGAGAAAAGGGGACGAGAAGCGCGCGGAGGGAGGCGGCTGTTTCTAACCGGTCTTCGGCTCTTACGGCGCTGAGTGATAATCCCCCCAGCTACCGGGCAGCCGAAGGAAGCCCCCAGGTATGCGGGTGGGGGTTGTGGCCACTTCTAGCACGGGAAGGTCAATCACCCCGTGCAGCTAACAGTCGCATGTCACCATTGTACTCAGTCTCAAGAAGAGCGAAGCCCACAAAGTCAACTCTGCAGGTGCAGGGCGTGCAAACAGAATCAGCACGTGGAATCTGCAGGAGCGTTTTTGCCGTGCCGGCGGACGTCGGTTTCAGTTTGGGAGCGCAGGAAAGCCCGCCCCGCCGGCGCGTCGCAGGGGAATGGTTTCGCCATGTCCGCGCAGGTGAAAACGACGGACAAGGCGGGTCGGTGGCCACAACTGCAGGACAACGAAATTATTCTGCAGTCGACACATATTTTTAACGAAGCTCGACAAGATTTTAACGATTTAGAATACCTCGCAGAGGGTATCCAGACGGGTCTAGGTCTTTTCGGTACACGGGCGTTTCGGTACACGGGCGTTTCGGGACACGGAGGCGGTTCGGTACAGGTCGTTTCGGTACGAAAACAAATTCGAGCGAGCATGTGAGGCGGCCAAATTCGCGTGCGTTGTTAAAATGGGAGTTGCAAGCTCGCAAATCGAACCTGTTTATTACAACTGTTGTTGCTTGTATTTCTGCGTTATTTTAGGCCAGTAAAAATTTATGCGGACTTGCCAAAAAAATGCCTATTTACGTAACCGTAGCCAGAAAATGTATAGCTTGATCATTACTTCGTTTCTTTAGCGACAATATCATTATTTTCTAGCCGCCGCAGTGGCTCAGTGGCTAAGGCGTTGCACTGCTGAGGACGAGGTCGCGGGTTCGATTCCCGGCCGCGGCGGCCGCTTTTCTGATGGAGGCGAAAAGCAAAAACGCCCATATGTGCGAGGTTCCGGCGCAGGTTAAAGATCCCCAGGTGGCCAAAACTAACCCGGAGCGCTCCACTACGGCGCGACATCGCGTGCGTTGCGTCGGCGCGTTAAACCCCACAATCAATCAATCATCATGTATTCTCTCTTGTTTTTTTTATCAAAAATTGGCAACAGTAACTATTTTTTCAACTTTCCAGAAACTACAATAACAGCTGCGTAATTAAGCGCCACCGCAGGGGCAAATTAACATGTGTCTTTGTCACGTAATGAGATATTGAAATATCTTGGCATTCGTATTTGTGGGCGTTGCTTTTTCCTGGTAGCGTAATTCACATACCACGTCACTATTAATTCGTTACCGGAGGCACCTGTTGTCACACGCTTCCGTCCCGGCCTCATCGTCGTTAGCAGTGCCGGGTTTACTGTGTTCTTGAATTCGAAGATAAAAAGGCTCTTCTGTAACATTCAAAGCTGTCTGCAATGTTCTCTGGATTCTACATATGTTTTGCCATGACTGTTCGCTTGTGACTTTCAGCGTTCTGCCGGAAATTATAGTTGTCATAATTTTGTGGGGTTTTATTCCTATCAGATATAAATGGCACATGCAGCTCCCGACAATCAGTATTTTTTTAAAGACGATAGTGTTTCCTGGGATCATTAAACGTGGAAAAAATTTTAGCCTCTCGGTATGTCTGTTTGTCTGTCCCTCGATTCAGCCGCCGTGCCAAAGTTAATGCAGAATTGTACGGTATACGTTTATATACCCAGAACAATTTATAAACGGCTAAGTCAGGTGGCAATGCCAACAATGTCAATGCTTGTCGTCATTGCTGAGTCAAAACAAAAAATACGCATATTTGAGGCAAAAAATCAATACATAACACATATTTGCATTTTTCCTTTATTAGAAATATATGGATGCTTGATTCTACGCAAAATACGCCCAGCAAACTACAAAGCGGTCGCCCGTGGAACCCTAACGGCATTCTAAGAAGTAAAATGGCAACAGTAACGAAAGGTTTTTAACCGGACACAATCACTCATGAAAATGAATTTCGCAGAAGCAGGTGTCGCGAGGTACCAGGTGCCTTCGCTAACGCATCGCTAATAACGCATTATGTGCATTGCGTTATCAGAAAGCACCGCACACACCGCTCAAGTAAACAGCTGTTATTGCAGGTTCTGAAAGTGAAAAAAAAAAGTTACTGTCACACGTTTTTAACAAAAAACTTCTGGTTAAAAAAAACCGTGTGGAGAAAACATGATGATACTCTCACTTACCGCCCCGGCGGACGGGGATTCCAGATTTTTTAAACCACTGCGCCAGCTTACGGCGGGAATTAGGCCTGTAGGCGAACACTGCGTTTGTTAACTGAAATAGTTGTGATAATCGGTCGCTAGAAAAAAAAAAGAAATAAACAAGCTTACATTTTCTGGCTATATTGTTGCGAAACAGATATTTTTGGCAAGGTCACGGCGGAAGCGTGGGCATGGCCTCTGTGGGAACTTCCTAGGACATAACAGCTGCCTAATAGCGCACCACATGGCAAAGTCACCGTGCCTTTTCAACTTAATGGGGAAGCGTACATTATTGCGTTATGCGGACAGCATCCATGCATGCGTATTCGCGTTGCGTTTGCATATCCGATGGACGATGCAAGAAAGAAGGTAGGATTCTGCATGTATCGCTGTACAGCAAGTAAAATAAAGCAGTTTTCTTTTCTGTTGCATTTTATTTGTGCATTTTTACAGGTACATTGTCGCACACATTTAAAGGGAGATGCACGAAGTTAATGTGCAATGTTTCGGGCAACACCTCTAAGGAATGTCATTGCTTGACGGTTGTTATACGACTCGGCCAAGGCCTTTAGTCGTTCTGCCACCTTCGCATACTTTTGGGCCGGTTTGTACCGCTCCCCCACTCCAGCTGCCCCAAGCGATGGAGCTGCAGCGAGTCTTCTCGGTGCAGAACCCCAAGAAACCGCCAGAGGTTTGGGTGGCAACACTGTAAGTGGGCTTGAAACCCCCTGTGCAAGCCTCGTCGGCGTTAGTGGTCTTGAAACCCGCTCTGAGCGCCGTTTCATGATGATTCCAGAGCTCGACTGGAAAGCGAGGCTGGCGCCGTCCTCGGCCTGTCGGCCTCCCAATGAAATTGTCCTCGAAATAGTCCATCACTGGCTGGAGCTCTCCACGCACCGAACCTGGGAAAGTCTCAAATACGTGTTCCACTTCTGTGGGGGGCGCAATTGCTATAGCTGAGATCATTCGCGCTTGCAGGTTCAGCTCAGGATCGTTCACATACAATCCTTGGAGGCCCTCCTCCTGGACGCGCCTATACACACTTTGGGACAGGTGAAAGAAACATCCTTTAACAGTACAACTCGGGAAAACGCTCCCGAATGCGTTTATGGCGGCCTGCTCAAAGTCGACCAGAACCAGAACACGACCAGGATATACGCAGCTGGTAGCACAGAGCCGTGTACACAACAGTGGATCGTATACACCTGAAAAAAAAGTTCCGGTGCAACCTTAAAAGTGCCATCGGCGACCCACTGGGTGCTTGTCTCGTACATCCCCCATTGGGGGCTGCAAAAATCAGTGTGCGCTCTGTAGAATGGCCGTCGTACACCAAAAACTGGCTGCCGTCATTCTTCAGCGCGTACTCGTTGGGGATTGTAATTTCATCAACTGAGGACGGCAGTGGGTGGGGCCTTTGCTCGCTGGCCCGCGAACGCCTGTGACAAAAAAATACACGTTTCATGACAAACCTGGAACATTTGACTCTAGCCCTACACCAAAGCTAACGCGACAATAAAATTATCCGCTAAATTCTAAAACTACACAAAAAGAGCCATAGCAAAAGAAAGCGAAGTTTTGGCAGGAATTTCACTCACGGCGACATAAATGAATACAGAAAGAGTGGTCACTTCCTTTTTGCAGCAACATAAGCTGATCTCGGCCCCCCACCCCCCTTTATTTTTCGATACTGAGTACGCCACAGCGTGGCCTCCGCGATTTGCTCCCGGCGGCGCGCAGCTGGTAGCCGATCGCGGAGGCCACGCCCACAGCATCAACCGTTACATGTCTTGCGGGTAAACAGGAATGCGTAATTGGCATTAGCAACTTAGTGGAAAATGAAGGTCAAGGGCTTTAAAATATACACATACAAAATAAAATCAAAGAATAAAATAAAGACTAAAATCAGAACTAAAAATGAAAAATAGAACTGTGATACACCGCCCTCACACGACAAAGACAATACGAAAAGAAGCCTTAAAAGAAAAATAAAACACGAAGCTAGCGTGTAACTTTTAGCCTCTCCATCTGCACAAAAAGCTTATCCGACGATTTAACCCGATCGTTATAATAAAACGCACGAAATAAGATACCAATTATGCGCGCAACTCTCCCATGAAGATCAATTAACGCCCCGCCCCCTCCCCCAAAAAGCAAACAGAAACAGAAATAAACAAATTGTGAAAAAGCATTACCATGTGACACCCTACACAAAAATGCGTTATTGGCGAACGTAACACATTTAATCATTATAACGGAGGAGTATATGTACATTAAAAGTATAAGGAAAGAAGAACATCAAGGCGCGGCATAAGCATGCTTATGCATAGGTAGATATTCTCACTCTTTTAAGAAAGACGATATTTCCTCGCTACCTAATTGCGACAACTTAATCCGTCCGTCTGCGTGCTAATTTAACAACCCGGTCAAAAAAAAAAAAAAAAACAAGTGCCGGAACGATTGAACACGAAGTATGTATTGGCAAGGCCTTTCCCAACTACTAAAACTACCGCCTACGCTAATGCTTGTCCACATTATTCAGCACAACGAAAGCATAAATGACGCATATTTCATCCAAAGCATACGTAAATAACGAAAAGCAGCAGCGTGCTCTTCGCTAAAATTACATGACATGGTTTTTTGCGATATCAAACAAAAAACAAAACGGCGTACGTGCTTTAAACGGCATTGAATAAATATAATATAAAAGGAACCATTAAAAGCAAAAGATTGCGGTTTGATATTCAAAGAATAAGAAATCTAAAGGTCGCAACTGCATATGGCGCGCGCTTAGTACGAACGCGGGAAAAATTTAAGGTAATTTAGAAAACCGCGATTGAATTTAGAACTATGGGAGTGAAGAGAAAGAAGAAAAACGTGAAGTGGGAGAGAAAAAAGTTAAAGATTGCTTACGTGGTGAAAGCGAGAGAAGACTATCGTCTTTCGAAGACATTGCTCCGAAGAGTTATAATTGTTACTGTAAGATTGATCGTCCTCAGTTTTCTTTTGCTGGTACACACGAAGCACTTTATTGGTAGTACATCATAATGGATATGTTGGACACACTACGTGCAGATAAATCTGCCCCTCAAGACCCATTCAAAATTGCACGCAATATGAAGCTTTTTACAAAAATTATCAACGAATATCTTCATGAGTAAGGATTAATTTTTTACCTGAGTTCGTTTGATCACATCTTGGTGCGGGAGGTAGCTGCGTCCTTCCGGGGTCATGTCATTCATGAAGCTGCTGCTTATTGACTGGTTTGTCTCCTCTGTCAACTGGGCCCTTTCTTTCATTGCGGCGTACGCCAACTTCGCTTCCAGTTGCAGTTGGCATGGGGCAAGTGTATGCTGGTTCACAGTTGCCACCACATCTCCATCAACTGTGTGTGCTCGTGCCTTGCAGTCTTTTTTCTGGCTGCATTGCCAGTACATCTGTAAAATGAATGAGCCACACTTATTTAAGTAATCAGTAGCGCGAAATAGCATGTATGCTCACAAATAAGAAATATGTCAATGTCTTACAAACGTAGAAAATTTCGTACCTTTTCGTTGTAGCACTTTTGCTCGTCATACTCGTAGCCGTCGTGAAGTAACTTATGTCCCCCTCGTTTGCTTCGAAGATAAATCGCCATGGTGCTTCAGGCGACCGTTGGACAGCGTCGCGACCGCCGAACGTGCTGCATCAACTCGGCTGTGGCGGCTTTTATATTCTGGAGACATGGAGTAACCGCAAGCAATGGCCCTAGCACTCCCCATTTCCACCATAGCTTTGCTACCTCTGTCGCGGGGTGCTGGGATGCACCATGACACGTTTCATCGAATTTTTGTTCGCTCCTGGCCGATTCCCAGTAAGGTATACCCGCAAAAACGCGCACGAGAGGAGAAATCAGCCTGTTGAATGCATGCTTTCCCGCACCAGGAATGCCTATGCCCAGGAACTCTTTTTTCTGGCGCAATGACCTTAAGCAGTAAATCACAAAATTTTCACAAATCATGGCAAGAAGCTTTTCTTTTCAGTGTCTTCTAAACCTTCGCTACCCTTCCTTCCATCCTTTCTTTTTCCACTTATTTACCGTGCTTTCAACTTTTTTTTTATTTAACCGTTCGTCACGGCATACAAAGGTTGAAACCGTAAAGAAAACAGGAAAAAAATTCACGTGAGAAGCAGGCGGCTCATCAGTTTCTTATGGGCAAGCACTTCGATACTACACGCGTTAGTCACGGGTGTTTGCGTATGTGAGTTCTTCCCACCCATCTCCAAGGTTTCTCCGCTTTCTTCCCGCTCAGGAAGGCAGTTTTTGACTCCGTCCGTGTTCCAAGAAGGCGCACCCGTAACGAAATAACGCTTGGGGACGGGCAGAGTTTCGAGACGTGCGGACGCCTGATCTAGACTAGCTCGCGCAGCATCGGATGGGCCGCTGGTCCAACGTGGCTGTCACGACATTCAGCGCCACGACAAATTTCTTCTGAAGAGGGCAACGAGGGCCAGCTAAAAAAAAAAAAAAAAAAAAATATTCCACCGAAGCGAGCCAGCTACACTCTCCCCTCTCCTTCCTGTGTGATCTTTGCTTTTTAAGGGGCGTCGCAGAGGGCTAGTCTGGAGGTGGCGTTGCATCAACTTGCATCAATCGTTGGCTTTTCATTGAACCATGACAAGTGACTGTCTTTGGTTTTCGCAATTTCTGGGAAAGTAAAGCCGTCAGAAAGACGCGCGGAAACATGTTTGCCTATTTGCGCGGATAAACTGCATATATTTGTGCTCAAATGCAGTTCCGAACAATAAAGTTTGTTGTTGATGGTGGGTGACCAGTTTCGATGAGCACACCTGTTGCCCTTAGCTATTGTTACGCATCCGCAACACGCCGGCAAAATAAACAAAGCATGTTAGCCAGCAGTATTCTAAACCTTGCAGCAAGATAATAAGCTGATAATAGCTACCTTGCATATTTCCGGAGGAAATAAAAAAATATCGAAGCTGCAAGCTGCTAAAGTAACAACTTTTAGGAAGCGGCTGTGCCAGCTCCCCACAGCACTCCCCTCGGCATTATTTCCCTTGGCTCCCCTGCAGCTATCAAAGGCTGGGCAGACCACAACTGCTGAGGAAATTGTGGCGGCGTCCGAATCACTACGCCGCCCGACGTGCTTTGCCCACGATTTAATTCTTCTCAAACCACAAAAGTAGCTGCGGAGCCGTTGGGGGAAGTCATCCGCCTGATTTCTTGATTGACCTGGAGCGGTTCCCAGACAGTTTATCGAATGCCGTTTTATCGAACGCCGTTTTATCGAATGCCGTTTTATCGAACCACCTATGTCCGTTTTATCGAAAGTGGGGCTTTGCGGCCTTCATTGTAATTTTCGGGGTTTATTTTGTTTAACTGGCCATCACATTAACCTAATCTGCAGTCAGCTTCATTCTACATTGTCTCTGCCGTGCATTACATACAAAAACCTGTCTATATATGTTGACTCGTCCATCCCGTGTTTTGGATCACCTTTGCTTTATTACAATTTTTTTCACTTTTTGCGTCTTCATCACGGTGTAAGAATAGTTTGGGTGGTGACACTCCGCCGTCCCCTCGGCAACCGGCGCGACCACATCGTGTTCGGAGCGCGCGGCGCCGCCGATTTCGAAATTGTAGAGGGCGCTGCGGTATGGGGGCCCAGTCGAACGGCGAGCGCGGCTTGGCTCACTGCAGCAGTTGGTGCTACGTTGTGCTTTCGTGTTGTGGCCGCGTTTAGAAGCGTGATGTTTTAAACTGAGATGTGTGCGCTGAATCTCATCGGCAGTGGGAAAGAAGTGATCGCGCAGCTGCTGCATTACTACGTAAGCATGCGAATGAGGCAGCATTGTCAGCATGTCAACGGGCTCTAAAGAAGCAGTCACAGGAGAAGAAGAAGCTCGCAAAGCTCTGCTCGTCGTAGCCATCCAGCAAGTGAGAAAAGCAAAATACAGCAGAGGTCAGCAATGTGTAAAACATTATTCAAGGTCAGGATGCAAGAGCAAAGCCTAAACTTGTGTATTTAGTTAAATGTTTTCTTATCTTCCAAGCGCGTATTTGAAACAGCTTCTTGTTAATGAAAATATTTCTTGTTGCATTTTTTCCCCGAAATGCCTCACTGGCTATCGGTGATTTTTTTTAAAGTGCTTTGAATAAAGGTGTTTTTTGAGTGGAAGTGTTATTGCCATTGTAGGAGGCGTATAACAAAATATTGTGCGTTTTGAATGTGTACGAAGCACTAATATGTAAGTGTGCATATATATATGGTCACAAACACACGGGTATACGCACGCATGCAAATGTAAGTACATACATACACACGCAATCCCATAACTACCCTTTTTTGTATTCCGCTGTTACCCTGTCTGGCACGATCCTAGATAAGTTGTCTCCGGTAAATTATTTTATTTATTATTTATTGCTCCCCAGGCTACATGACATCGGTTACAAGAGAAACAATAACAATAGAGAATTTAGCTGTACAAGCACAGAAAATGTGACAAGGTTGGTGAAGATAGTAACTCGACCATCTTAAACTAGGGGCACAGATGAAACAGGAATAACAAATTTGGCACCCACTTGCATTCTGTAAAGTTTTACGTTAACTTAAATAATACCGTAAATATAAGGCAAGCAACAAGCGCATAAAATATATCTAAGCAAAAGATTTTTCAGTGGGGCTGCTGAGCACGAGGTCGCGGGTTCGATTCCCGGCCGCGGCGGCCGCTTTTCTGATGGAGGCGAAAAGCAAAAACGCCCGTGTGTACGAGATTTCGGCGCACGTTAAAGATCCCCAGGTGGTCAAAAATTAATCCGGAGCCCTCCACTACGGCGCGCCTCATCGCCTGCGTTGCGTCGGCGCGTTAAACCCCCACAATCAATCAAATCAATTTTTCAGTGGGACCGATGGCGTCCTGTTAAAAAAACATGCGATTTCTCGTAGACTGGCTGCTCGACCGAATAGCTCTGCGATCTCTGGACACGCGGCGCGTGCGCGAAAGCGGGATTCCATTGTGTCAAAACGGCTATTTGAAAATCGCGAAAAAGGACCGGCTATAGATAAGGCAATTCCGCATCGTACAGGAAGAACGAGTACAATAGTATACCTTTATCTCGTAAACAACGTATCGGCACACATTTAAATCGCTCGTAGATACGTTTATGTAGAGCGCAAAAAGTCGTTGCGTGGGTTCGTACTTCATTGGCGATTTAGGGCCTTGAAGGTTTTGCGATCTATTAGAAGCATATACACACAACTCGCCGGAAATAAGAGCAGGTGAAGCTGAAGCGCTTTCCAAAAAAATTGAGTTAGATTAACAGTTATATAGTTTCTTGCGCGCTGATTCCGAATATCACATTGAAATTTATCGTACGAGTCCAAGTGGCATTTATCTTGCAAAAAGCGCGGCCCCGTTTGAAAGACGCGCGCTTTTCGTCTTTTGACGCCCCTGATTGGTTGCGCCCGTCATGACGTCAAAGGAGGACACCCTTCGGCCGCGCGGGTTGTCGGAAGCATTGCGAACGATCGCACGGTTGCTTTTGCGGCAATTTATTAGCTTGCAGTTTAATTTTCGCACATGACTGGAAGTTTGTTTTATAATTTCCCGTGCTGTTGGTTCAATTATCTTGGAGCTTAAATTCGCTTTACACGATAGAGAACCCCAAAGCAGTGACTGTGACGTCGACTAGTGGGTTCCATCAAAATATTTTTGAATTAGGCAACCAGCATAGGGGGATTTATACCTTATGTAATATTAGGTACTGCCTCAGGTGTTTCTTATTATACACAAAACCATTTATGCCGAATATTAATGGGCGTTTTATAAACAATCTACCAGCGAAAAGCACGTACGTGCACTGCGCGAAAAAATAGCGTTCATGCGCTGTAAACGTATATGCGAGACACATCTTGCCGGTACACGCATAAACCAACAATCAGACTGCTTCCGCATTTCCTTTGTTCGTTGTCGCCCACCCCAGCCCCGTTACTCATCCCCGTACACAGACCCACACGCGCGCGCCATTTCGGCAGCGGCACTACGGCGCCTCCGCGATTGCTAGCTGCTCTTCGATGAGTGGCGTCTTACTGCTTCACATGCATTTATTCTGAAAACACTGCAGCATACTAGTGCCTGCTCGGCATTATTGGCTGTAGTAGGGCTTGATTTTCGCTTGTGCGTTGTCCATTCTGCTACAATATTACGGCCACCTCGTTATAATTAACAGACCAGTCGGACAAGGCAGTTACGTTGTAGTTACGTTACTTTAGGTAACAATCACCAAACGTTTGTGATAATGAATCGTTGGCCTGTTTCAGCATTTCTAGATTTAAGCATTTACCGCGCTAGTCGGACAGAGGCCGTATATTTACTCTTCGCTCCTAATTTTTTTAGTCTCATCATTATACATATATCACCGACTATCACTGGAGCACACTTGAGGTTCAGTGACAACAAGTGCTTGCCAGGTTATAATATGCAGCCACACGGAATCTTGGGCAAAAAATTAGGCCCCCGCAGTCAACACAAATTATGGCACGGTGGTGGTTCGGAGTGGTGTTTTTTTTTTTTTTAAATTCCAGACAAACATCACCTTATCGTGACATGTATACTTGCAAAATAAGTAATCTGGTTGTCTTCGTTGTTTTACCTCGTAGGAATACTGTTTACCTCTTAGCCGGGAGAGAACTTCTTTCAGGATTGGCCCCTTGTTTTAGTTTCGCCAAAAAATTGTTTTTTTGAACACTGTCGTGAGCCCATTGGGAAAGAAAACCGACGCGTTTAACGAAACAAGTATTTCCTGAACAAATGTGACTTGGTTTCTGGAATGGAACGAAACATCCCCGGCCAAAGTACAGCAGTATTCCCCATCCTTCCTAAATCTAGAATCTAATGTGAACATTCACGTCCGTCGCATCAAAAAAAAAAAAAAAACGCATTGGAGCGGTTTACAAAGTATTTAACGTAGTGTAGTATATCCTCTGTCATCAAGCACAGCCACCTAGGCTGTCGCTTCCGTATGTTATCAAGCATCCCGGCGTGGCATTATTCTGCTTAAGAATACGGCATGATAACGTATGCCTCGTTTGGCAAGTTCGTGCATACTTTTTGAACACGAAAATTGTACAAATGAGTGCTATCAACCACAACAATAACAAGTATAATTCACAAGGAAACACGG
The DNA here is from genome assembly GCA_013339765.2 of Haemaphysalis longicornis. Taxonomy (NCBI): domain Eukaryota; kingdom Metazoa; phylum Arthropoda; class Arachnida; order Ixodida; family Ixodidae; genus Haemaphysalis; species Haemaphysalis longicornis. The sequence continues at coordinate 75,247,000 of CM023452.1, read as the reverse complement.
CTAAAAGAGCATGGCCGAGGCGGCCGATCCGGCCGGAAGTCCAGGTATGACGTTTTTCAGCCGGTTTTCGCCCGCGCTCTTCGGTCTTCCGGCATCGCGCGGCGAGATGGGGGCGGGGCATCGGGCCACTTTTGTTTGCTCATTGCGCCGCTTCTATTGCATGTATTACGAAAATATTTCGTACACATGAACTATTCAATGTGCACTTGCTGCTAGTCAACTTTTCTTTTAATTCTAAAACCGCTTCACCTTCCCTTTAACGTTGCACACCCGTTATGTTACCCCGGCCCATCGCTCGGGTTTACTGCGCTTAGAATGACCGGTAAATTTAAATGTATACTGGCAAAATTTTTACCCTTAAGATAGTAAGGCTGTGTGCTGCAGTGAAATCATGTGCGCTTAGCCTACACGTTCGGGCAAACAGCGCGCAAGCAGCCGCAACTTCTGCAGCAGCGTGGCTGGTTCTATAACCTTGGTTCTATAACCTTGGTTCTATAAACGTTGGCTGGGCCCCCATACACTAACGCCATCTACCGGCGGTTGCGAAAAGCGGCGGAGCGCCGAACAAGATGTGGTCGCGTCGCCGGGGCGAGTGTCACCACCTAAACTATTCTTACACCGTGGTCTTCATTTATTGCACTCAAGCATGTATGTTCCCCTTGTTTATACTACAGAATTATCCACTATCGTAGGAACCCTAACCCCGTGAGCAGTATTCCTAATGTGTATCGGCGTATTGAGTTTGGTGTTTCCAAATACAGTAATCCCTCGTATAACGAAGTCAGCGGGATAGAGAAAAATTTTGTTTATAAGTCGGTATTTCGATATAAGCGTCCAGTCAAGAAAAACTATAGCCGTGAGCTTTAATTGCGCCACAACTGCGAGGGATAAAACAAATGTATTCAGAGAAGAAAAATTTAATTCGAGTGCAAAAAGGCAGTAAGCTTTGACTGTTTTTACGTTCTTCCCAGGCGCGGAGCAACTCTGCTCCAATTTGACGACGCCTTGCATGAGGCTGTGGACTGTGGTCGCGGTGATTGGGCGCCGGGAAGAGATTGACTTGCGTCCGAACGCCTCGCAGACTGTAGAGCGAATGAGGAGGAAAGGCAGTGGCAAAATGTATGGGGGCGTGCGGGCCTTACGGAACGCTACGAGATTTTCGTTCTGGGAAAAGCCGCAAATGCCGTGGCTTGAATCTGAGGTTGTGTTCCGTGAGCTTCAAAAGACGACTACCCGCTCATTCTGGTCAGAGCGCAATCATGAAACAAGACGGTTTGCACTATCCGACTTTGCGTGATCACTGGAAGAATTTTTTTCCGAGGTGTGCGGCCGTGATCTTTGCAAAACAAGAGTTTTTTCGACGCCCCGTTTGCCGACGACGCTGCTAATTCTATGGTTCGAGTGCCGTTGTACGCGCACCATCGCGTCCACACCATTGACCAATGTCTAGGAACAAAATTCAATGACCCTACCACGCATTTGGACGGTTTGTGGCTAATTCGGACGGCGGCGAATTGAGCATGACCGGTTCGAGAAAAATCACCGGGGAAAAGACCAGGTTGCGTTGACCCGACATGTTTGACAGCTTGACTCGGCCGCTGGGTCGACCGCCACTCGGAGACACACCCCCGCTCGCCCCTTCGCTCTAAGAGGGTCACGCTCTTCGTGCGCTTCGAGTAATGCGGTCCAAAATGCATGTGTTTGGGTTGGGACCAGAAGAAATTTCGATAAAGTGATATTTTCGAGTGAAGCGATTCGTTATAAACGCGGGATTACTGCTATTCCTTGTGCCATGGTTCATCATGACGTGATCCAAGTCTTGTCCTCCCCGATTTTCTAGTCACGTGTTTGCACGCGACTCCTACTCATACCATGTGGTCACATTGTTTGCATGTGGAGAATATTATGCCAAGAACATCGGAAATATTAGTGCTATATGAATGGAACAGGGGAGGTTCCGACAGTGAAAGTGAGGCCCCAGTAGAGGTGGTGTAGTCTAGGAGAACTCGTCACAAATAAACCCATCATAGCCAACTCGTCATAGGCGACCTCGTCAAGTAGGGCAAGTGGTCATACGTCATCTCGCACTAGGGAATCTCGTAACTTAGGACAACTAGCCCATCCCTTCACGGTTTACGTGTTTTGTTAATCATGCTCACATAAAAATACAGGATTTCGTATAATTCCCTACTTCTGCATCAACACTCTTACGCCCCGCATTCGATTCACCATCCTTACGTTTCCTTGGTGACCTTGACGGAACACGCCAGACCAGACAGCGCATTTTGTTGGTTTTTTGTATGCTTTGTTCAGATAATCGCACGGGCAATTAAATTTTGTTTGCTCGTTCACAATTTGTTTCAATTTTACATTTTTATTTTTAGGTAATCCGGCGACGGCGCTGTATTGAGTGGACCTTTGTTTACTATTTTGACTTCACTGTTTTTTATGCCTTATGGTAAAAATAGTAAAAGACTATCGGTTAAAAACCCCAGACAAGCTGGGGCGCAACGAGGGGGGAGAGATGAAAATGAACCAACCTGTAGTATGGCGACTAATTTTGTTACGAACTTTTTTCTCGTCGGTTTTAACCAAGTCATTGAGAACAGTAGGACAAGGCTTGGTAACCTCTTAGTAGCTGAACTCAGTGCCCTGGTAGGAAGGTAGAAATCCGGAGAGATTTTTGCTAGCGTCCCAGTTAGGTTTTTGACATTGGACTCACAAGCACCACGAAGTGCCTTACTTATTTAGAACACACGTGGCGAAATAATTAGATTAGATTAGATACAAAAGCGGTGTATACCAAAAAGTACGAAGAATATCGAGGCATTCTAGTCCATGCGCCACAATGCCGTTATATGCTTCGGATCAGAGGGTGAAATAGAGACACAAGGGGACTCGTTATGGCAGTACCACCAGCGCAATGAACAGACAAAGTTTGTGGAGACAATTTTCGCGCACCACAAAAACAAAATGCACGAAGGAAATAAAAGACATCTATAAATAATGAAAATTCTGGTAAATAGGCTCGCTGTGGAAAGATTTGCAAATTACACAGTGAGGAGGAAACTAAAAATTACTGCAAGTTTTGTTACACGAAAATGCCGGGAAAAACACTTTCGATAAAACGGCTTCGATAAAACGGCATTCGATAAAACGGCGTTCGATAAAACGGCTTCGATAAAACGGCGTTCGATATATCAGCGTTCGATAAACTGTCCGGATCCCACCTGGAGCACTTCAAACCTAGTGCTGTCTGGAACATGGTAGTGTTCTTTGAAGACATTCAAATCGTGCGCACCTCGATCCACGTCATACAGAGTTATCACGCGTCCCCTGCAAAGATCGTGACTCCCGCAGTTTGAGTAAAATTTCTGCAGTACATTCTTGTCGCAAACGTAGGCATAGCCATCCAAGAAGAGCTTCGGTTTTCCACGGATTGTCGTGGTGAACTCCATTCCTCGTATGCTAACGTTTCTGGGTAAAATATCTGCAATATATACCACCAAACACGTGCAAAGTTGCCAATCACACAATACCAGTGAAACGCCCCCTCGCTGCAACAATACAATTTCTCGTAACAAGCATGTGTACATCGGGACATGCGGGTATGCTTGGGAGCACGGTACATGAGTCTTGTAGTGTCTTATCTATTAAGCGTTTCCATGTCGCTGGCAGCGAGCTTGCGCAAACGCTTCCACTGTGCTATTATAGCTCTTTTATGACAGAGTAAATATTCGATAAAGCGGTGTTCGATGAAATGGCGTTCGATGAGACACTATTCGATGAAACGGCATTCGATGAAACGGCTCCTACGAAACGGCGTTTGATGAAGCGTCCGGAACCGGTTGTCTGATATTCAGTGGTACCGTAAATAACAATGTCACTGTAAATAAGCTCACCGCACAGGCTCAAGTGGAACTCGCTTCTCAAGCGTTAATAAACGAAAGGACACAAGCAAAGGAAGCACGGAAGAACATTCACGTACGACTACAAATTTGTATGCAGCATTTATTTCAAATAAATTCAGCCTTTGCAAATATATTATGTATGGACAGATGCAAAACACATTTTGCGCAAATACAAACGTGCAAAGACAAATACACTGACCCCCTCCCTCCCTCCCTCATACAGGCGCTCATGCATAGGTGCAGTAGTGGTGGGACCATTTTTTCCTACTTTGAAGTTGGGACCATTTGTACCGGGACCATTTGTTCCGCGACCGACGCATGGGTGTTTCAAAAAGACTGGCGCTTTTTTCAGGAGCAGACACCGATGAGGTCCATATCTTTTTAATTAGCCGCTGTTTCGTAGTTTCAAGAAAGCTGAAAGAATATGAAGGTTATTTGGCCTATATTTTCCAATTAATTTTACGGCGTTGCCGATTACTATACGGTTGCCGCCGGCCGCCCCCGCCGGAACGACCCGGCCGCTGATCACCGTCTTGCGGCTTCGGACAAATTCCGCGCTGCGTCACCAGAGTCGCTGGAAAGAGCGATATTAAAAAAAAAAGTTTATGTGTACTTATTTACATTCGTAAAAAATAACAAAAAAAGGTGGAAAGCATTGGGATTGACTACTAGGGAACGAATCCCTCTTAGGCGAAGCCGATGAGGCAGCGCACCGTACACAAAAATGCAGAAATACTAAATAGCTAAGGCGTTGCGCTGCTGAGCACGAGGTCGCGGGTTCGATTCCCGGCCGCGGCGGCCGCTTTTCTGGTGGAGGCGAAAAGCAAAAGCGCCCATGTGTACGAGATTTCGGCGCACGTCAAAGATCCCCAGGTGGTCAAAATTAACCCGAAGCCCTCCACTACGGCGCGCCTCATCGCCTGCGCTGCGTCGGCGCGTTAAACACTACAATCAAAAAAAAAAAAGAAATACTAAATATTCGTTCTCTTGCGGGGCTGGATTTTTTATTTGCGCCCTCGCATTTCCCATCCCGTCGTCGCCCACATGATCGCTTGCGCTTCGGCTCATTCTGCGAAAACAACCATGCCTTGGTACCCCGAATGGTTAGCGGCACGAATGTCAGCGGGAGCCCGAGCTAAGGGCGAGCGTTTTAGGCAAGCTCCGCTGCAAGCCATGCACGCTCCTCCCCCACTCCCCGTGCGTCCAGAGAAATTCTGGCAAGACAGGTGACTGACCCCACGGGGAACCTCCATTGGGGTTCCGCAGCCCCTTCGGTCCAAAATTTTGGTCCAGAATTAAAAAGGTTTAAGGAGTTTAGGGAGGTTTAAGGAGTTTTCGCTGCATGAACATATCAGTTAGTGCTTTACTTTGTTTTTGTTTTGATTTGATTTTGCATAGGATCTCTATGATCTATTTTTTTTAAGACGGCTTCTCAGCTCATATTGTGATTATTTAACGCAAACTTACGAATCCGCATACTTTTCAAGCGATTTCTCTTGTAAATATTTGTTGAGGATAGTTCCTCGATCCTGTTTCATTTGTTTACTTTTCCCATAAAGGTTGTTTGAATCGATTATTCAATTACTTAGACATTCTTTTAAATTTTGTTCTGAGTAGCGAAGTTCTCTGTCACGAAAGTACCGTATGCAAACTTCAGAGGTACCAATGAGCCGCGATCCAACGTGGCTCCTATTCGGGGACGCTGCTTTGACGTGCATGTTTGCTACGGGAAATATTTCTTATGCACTAAGCGCCCTTCCGTGCTGTTACTAAGTGAACACCTATCTTAATCAGAATGAAATGGTTTAACCGGACAGCAGCAGCAGCAGCGACGACGACGACGATTTGACATTGCATGAGTTTATGTTCGAGCACCTGTTCACCCCGCCGGAGCAGCGACCGAAGGTAGAGTCGTATCTGGAAAAGACGGCGGATGCTGTTATCGTTCGCAGCTAATTTTTGGGAGATACGATGGTGACCCTATCATTGCGCTTGAATCTGCGGTGCTTTCATCATCTCAAAGTAGCAGCATCGTCCAGACGGCCGCGCTTAGCTGCTGCCGTACGCACTGAGCGACTATCGCGGCTGCTGGATTCCGCCATTTTTCCTCCGCCACCCGGGGATAAAACCAGAAATGACGTAAAAGAGGTCACGTGACTTCCTCGGCGTTCCCTGTTACTCCGCCGCTGGCGACGGAGCACTGAGAACTGCTCTCGGCTGCTCTCGGCGCCAAAAAAATGCTCCTCGAAACACAACGCCCCTGCTCCTGCCCGACCACTGGAAGACGCCAGAACTCGCGAGAGCACTTTGGGTGCAGTTAGAAGTGCTCCTGTTCACCCAATGGAAAGCGCTATAAAATAGCGTGGGATGATGTAAGGGAAAAACCCAGTGTAACACTTTAGCGCTACTATTCCGACGGGTAATGTTTCTAACTGCACTGTTGACTTCAAATGATCAAGAGTCGACTGCATTTGAATGGCTTGCTCCAGGGATTTAAAAGAGGTAAGGTACACTAGTGGTTGATATGACCTTTACTTTAATGTAAAGATTGCAGAAAGTATTAACTCTTGGTTTCTTACTCATGCCACCATGGGAAAGTTCCTTCCAGATTATAAATTTTCCGCAGGTAGCATTGCACTTCAGCCAACATTGGCTGCAAGAACTCCACTTTTGTGCAAGGCTTTGGTGTCGTGCTAAAAAACCTACCCCAAGGAACAAGCCATGCAGTAAGGCTTGAAAGTTTGCATGTTGTGTGGCGGAGCCAACTTTTATTTCTGTATTAATCAGCTTAAAATCAGACCTTGAAGTGAACCAGAGAACGGTAGGCCGTTTGGCCTTAGGAGCGCATAGAAAAACAATCAACGAAGCAGTGCAGAGAGGAATTGGCTGAACGGCGTTTCTAAGACAGCCAAGGTAACCAAACGAAGGCAAGGGAGATAGAAACGAATAAATAGAGAGAAAAAATGGAAGCTAAAACGTCGTTACAGATGTACAGGGCTGAGAAATTGGACATCAGAAAGGAAAATTTCTACGATAATCCTAAGGGAAGCATTTTGCTTCTTGAGGTTATAACAGATTGCTTGCGAACTAAGAACTTTGTTGGGAAGCATACACAAAGTGGTGGGGTATGCGCGGTTTGCGGAAAAGAAACAAACTATGCGGCACATAGTGTTAGAATGCGAGGGTATCCATCCAAATCTAGAGGGAAATATTTGGCTTCCAGAAGCCGCAGGGTTTTAGGGTAACACAGAGGAAGTCAACTTCATTGCTGTCGAGGCGATGAAGAAAAGTTTAGAATGCTGGTGGACGAAAAGCAAAGAGGGGAATATTGGTTAGGACAGCTACCACCTGTAACAGAAAGAATAAGTATTCTGTGCCTAATAAGTTTTTTTTTTGTGCCTGCCTTAAGAGCAGAGCTAGTATTAAATAAGTGTAAAACATAGGTATGTATTAGTTTCGTTTTTTTTTTGTTAAGATGACATGTCATCACCCCGCTACAAAAGAGACACCATTATGAGTCATCATCGTCATCATTATTAATGAGGTGCAAGCCTTATCTGCTCCATGAGGAGAAATATTTATTGTTATAAGCAGTGAATGGCCCTGATATTTATCAGGTACGTGTGGAGCATGGCTTATAAACGAAAGTGTGCTAAAAGGAGAAGTAACATATAAAGCGAAAGCAAGTTCTTGGTGGCTTTTACAAGACTGCGTGGCTCAATAGCCTCCCATGTGAAGCCATCAGACTGCCTGGTATTCGTCGGAGCTGTTAGGGGACCACATGCTTGGGCTTCAATAGCGTGAACCTATCAGTTTACGTGATGTTTCTTGAAGGTATTGAAGTTACTAGCACCGTGGCTTGGTATGGAGTGTGCTCGACGTCGGGTGTACTGCTAGATTCTGCACCAGCAATAACAAGACCAAAGTGCAGGAAGCATATAATGCCAGCTGAAGCCGCAATAGTCGCTATTTAAAAGCCACCTAAGTGCCCGAATGAATTTTTGTAAATTATAAATACTTCAAACAGTAAACAACGCTGGAAATTGAATTAATAGCAAACACTATTCATGAAGAATTTTAATTTTCCGACCTCGAACATAACGTATAAATAGAAAATCCATTTTTTCTTTAGAATATTTATAGCCATGGTGGACTTGGTTATTTTACCCATTTTTTAAATGTAAAACTGATGCTTCACTTAATTATTCTGTTGCTTCGGGTAAAGTGAAGCAGGAAATTTGTAATGCAAGTGAAAGGTGTCATGGCCATACAACTTTCACGTGAAACAATTATCCACACATAAACATCTTTTTTCCATGCTCATGCTCCCAGCGCTGCTGCAGCAGCAAAAAAAGTAAGGAAAGAAAGGAAAAAATCACTTTTCAAAACTGAACAAGGGCTGGAGTTAAACAGCTGTATATCATGCTTTTCCTGACTGGGGTAAATTCAACAATACCAGCTGTTCAGCTCCAAAGAAATTTCATTGCAACACAGCTTTCTAAGGCAATATGCTTGCAATTTCGTATTTAGAGGGCACCCGTTAAGTGCCCGCTTCGCTTCTGTGGTTTCACGTCGCTGTCGGCTTCGGTGTAAACGAACGAAGAAGAGGGAACCGGAGATAAATGAGATAGAGCAAACAGGAAAATAGAGGAGGAAAGTATGGTGAAAGTGTGAGGGGGAGGGCAGTAAGCAGAGGCCGCGCGAGACATGCTCGGCGGCAGTGAGGCACTTGATAAAACACCAGAGTTGCGCCCGCTGCCTTGTGTTCACTGATGACGCATCACTTCTGAGACACAGCAGCTACGCGCCGTCACCGAGAAGACTGCAGTTTGCACTGCACTCCGATTTTGCATTGGGGGTATCGTAAGCAGTTTCCTTTTTTTCTTTTTTTCTTTACTATTTTTTTCTTTTGAGAAATATTTCTAGCTCAGTGATCAGATAGGTTCACAGTATACTAGTTACATATCATGTTTACGTTTTCTTTTAGTGCACCCAGTGGTGATCCCAATTCAGTGTCAGATATTCTGCTGCTAATCATATCAAAATCGCACTATACAAACTGAAATGGAGAACAAAACACACATGGACTGCCGACAGAACTCAGCACATTTATTTTGCATTCCAACTTTTTAAACGCTACGTTATCTTTATATGCACAGTGGGCAATGGTATCATCATTCTGGACTCCGATATGTCAGTGTATTTGTCCAACAATGGTCAAACCGTAGAAGAAGACAGTGTTTCTGAAATAAACCATACAGAACAAGCTATTCTTAGTTGAGCGCAAGTTTTCTTGTGTGAACCATGAATCTGGCGGAAAAGCCAGTTTGTTCTATTTCACACATTTGGAGAATGTAGAAATGTGTGGAAGCTTACCTCAGGCGTCACATACACGGGATGGAACATAGCTTGCACCATATGAAAAAAAAAAAAACAGTGAAAACATGTCTGTTACTGGTGGATGGTCACACAGAGAGAGAAAAAGTAAAGGAAAGGCAGGAATGTTAACCAGGCTACGGCCTAGTATGCTATCCTGCACGGGGGAAAGGGGAACAATGAGAAAAAAGAGGAAAATAGAAAAAGAAGGGGAAAGGTACGGACAGAGCGTGGAGTGGTGTGCCCAGCGGTAGGACACTATAGACATTGTCTAAAGTTCAGACAGTTCGTAGAGAGTGGGCGCGTGGCTGTGTATGAAGTGGCCTAGGTCCCCGGATGGAACCCTTGCCACACGCCCCCTTGCGTGGCTTTTCTCCAACGTCAGCCGATGAGGACGAAGAGCGCGGTAGTTGTAGGGAATGAGTCATCGAGGCCTCGACGAAGAAGAAAACGAAATTTGCGTCGCCATGATTGGGTTGACGGCAGCGTTGTGCTTTGTCCTGTGCCGATCGTGCGCCGAGGCCAGTACAACGGTTTCCCCCTACCTGGAATTATGCAACGAGTACAAAACGACGAACCCGAGACACACAGCCTGTAAACCCTTCGACGACACATGGGTGAGTCAGTACAACCTCTCGATGAGGACCAACGTCCGTGATCAGGTCCTCTACTACATCAACCACTACCGCGGCATCGTGGCACGAGGCGAGTACCAAGGCTTCCCGGCCGCCGGCAACATGCGAGCCGTCGAATGGGACCGCGAACTCGAGGCCAGCGCCGCTCTTCACGCGCACGGCATTGCGAACGTGAGCTGGAGCGCGAGCTCGTACCCGCTGCACGACCGCGTCGAGGACCGGTTCACCACCAGGTTCGCCGTGACGGGACAGAACTTGGCCTTCAAGCAGCACCTGAACACCCGCTACGGCATCCACTGGCACTACGCGGTGCGCCAGTGGCTCACGGAGGCGATCGGCAGCGCGGCCAGCATCGTGAAGGCCTACGCGCCGGGCCGCACGGACAACTTCACGCAGCTCGTGTGGGCCGACACAGAGTACGTGGGCTGTTACCTCGCCACGTCCGACGATCCCACCGGCTTCGAGAAAAAAGTAGGCTTCTTTGCAGTGCACGTCTGCAACTTCGCCCCCGCGGGGAACGTGCCGGGAAAGCCCGCGTACCGGGCCGGCGCGCCCTGCTCCCGCTGTCCCACCGGCACCGCCTGCGATCCGCCTGCCGGCCTTTGTAAGAAGACCGCGAACCCGCCAAGCTGGCCGGAGGAGGAGGAAGAGAAGCCCTACAGAAAGAAGAATTCGGCTGCGCTCGTGTGGCGAGAGGGAAGCTTTTGCGTACTTCGGATGGGCGCCATTATTATTGCGCTGCTTCATTGCGCGTGACGATACGCGTGTGTGAACCGAAGATGCTTCACTCAAGTATGCAAACTACGTGTTTGAAGACATGTTTAAGATTATCTACCGCATCTCTCGAGTTTGGGAAAATATAGAGGAATATTTACAGTGTATGGTGAAATAGCGTGATTCGCGTGTTTGTATATTTGGAGGCCGCGTAATGAACCGCGCTCCCCGTGCATGTTGGGTGCTCCTTGATTGGGCTCTTGTGCCTAAAATGAGTAGGAGATTCTTTCCCGCGTAGAATATTGTTTTTTTTTTTGTCGGTTTACGGATACAGCGAGCAGTGCACAGGGCGCCGTCACGGCACGGAGTTGCATCCAAAAATATCTAAAAACTGAAATGACAATGCGCTGCATCAAAAACTAATTTTAATTCGTAAGAGCTTGGTAACAACACCCGTAATATGAAAGTGAGCAAAACCATTACTGGTGGCACTAATTATTGAGGCACCGTTTCCCATATTAATTACGCAGATCCTTTCGAAGCAAATGAAGCAGATGCGTGTCCGTACTTGCTTTTCCCGTGTCTTTCATTGTTTTCGTTGCTCGCTTCATCTGTGGTCAGGGTGTTACAGCTGTGCCTGCTGAATGTGTCTGTATTTCCGAGTACCACTGACGTTCCCGCCCTTTTTCCAAAAAAGTCTACACTTTTAAAAGGTGTTTGCCCTGGGACAAGGAAGAGAGAAAATAGACGCTTATCCGAGCAAATGTGTGGTCGTTGAACCCATCGGTGGATCCAGAGGGGGGGGGGGGGGTCCGGATGTCTTGACTCCCCCTTGATATTTCAATCCAGAAAGACGACCTCTCAGGTCGTAGAAGAAAAAGTGTAGTTGATGGATTGTTTATTTGTATTTTTGATTTTCCGAAATTTTATCTGTACAATGATTTACACCATTATAACGGTTACATATGTTACTACCGCCAATTATGCAGTTTTGTGGAAACTGAAAGCGTTGCGCTGGTGGCTCATTTTCGGTATTTTTTGTCGTATTCGCAGCGTTATTAAACACGATAGTCTTTCTTGGGCTACTTAAACCCAGAAATTGCGGTCTGTCTGTATGTCTGTCTGTCCATCTGTCTGTCTGTGACTTGATTAAGCCACCCGGCCAAAGTAAAATGTATACTACGCAATAGTCTTATATACTCACAGCCATGGATAAAAAAAGCTTTTTTTTCCCTCCATGCTCACAGCAAATGTGAGCGTCTAAGCCCGGTTTATATGTTCATACTTGTCAACTTTGTTGGACATGAACAAGACATTACGCAAATATAAGAGTGAAAATTAATACGCAATAGATATTTACAGTGTTCCTTTATTAAAAAATTCATGCATGCGTGGTTTTTCGATAGCAAATGATATTTTACATCTACCGCAGAAAACCTCCGCGTGCTGTTGCCCGTGCCACCTCCTGGCGGCATATGAGAAATCACGCGGCAACAGCAACGAAAGGTTCCACTAGCTAGGTTCCACGTTCTGCTTGGAACGCACGTGGAACACGGCAACGCGGTTCTATAAACCTTGAAGTCGGCCCAACGTTAAGTCGGCCGCCTCGATTCACACGCGTCTCCGCCCTACTGTAGCGCTGGCATCGAGGAAGCCGGCCAGTAGCAGTGGAACGTGGTAAATTCAAATCACCTCGAGCAAACCTTTAGTGTGTTTACCTTGGGATGAGCGCGACGGAACAGGAACAGCATGAGAGGTGAGCGGGAAAGCAAAGGGGGGCATTTCCTTGGCGAATGTCTACAAAGACAATCGTCTTTTAACGACATTTGCAACGAAAGGAGCAGTTACGCGGCCAATTTTTTCCGAGCAGTCTAACCCCCCCCCTCCCCCACCCTCCCCAGTTTTCATTCCGGTGTCATCGATTTACTCGGCGCCGCTCCGGGGATCCTCCTCACCATAGGCGTCAACTACGTGGGGGCAATGGGGCGCGTGCCCCCACCGAGCTTCCCCGGTGGGGGCGTCGCCCCCACCGGGGAAGTTCGTGTGGAAGTCTCTCCGTCCGTCCGGCCAGGGCCATTCTATTGATACTTGGTGAAACCTGTAATGACCTCGCAGCTAGTGTAACTATACCGACCAGTACGCACCCGCTCTTTGCACGCTCTGCAGCGGCAACTACCCCTGACAACTGCCATTTCGCCGCCGTTACAAGAGAAACATCGACGTCTCTCAGGCCCCTTCGACGCAGTTGCACAGGAAAACTACGTCTTTCAATACTCCCATACAAATTATCGCCTTCTGCTGGCAAGACCGCAAAGGTGCGGCTCTCCACCGTTGTGCGCTTAATTAAATTCGCGACATCTTGGTTTTCCCAGAAAACAATGAAAGCGTGACGTCTTTCCACACAACCCTGCTGGGTGCATAAGCGGTCCCAGAGACTGTTTTTTTTTCTCTCTCTCTTGTTTTATTGAGGGTGGGGGTGCGAATTTCGATACCGAAAAAAACAGTAAAAAAAAGACAGTAAAGAAGAAATAAGAGGGCACTCGTCGTTATTATTCGATGCTCCGCAGCATGCAGGTGTAAGCGGGTGCCCTTTTCCGAAATCAGTTAGGGGCGAAGAGGCTTTATTGCACCTCTGAGGATCTTTGACTTGTTCCCAAGCCCGCGCTCCGCGCATAAACGTGACGTCAAAGGTCGCACCCCCACTACAAATCAGTCGATGGCCTAAAACCGTTCGTCGTGACGCACGCGGAACGTCCCGAAATGCCGCATGCTGACAGGACCCCTCCGATACCCAAACGGCAAACGAACACACACCTGTTGATGCCTCGGAAGCTGCCTGTGCACTGTTGTCGGAATGCGTCCTGAGCCGTGCACGCACAAGCCCCACGGTTCATAGAAACGGTGAGGAAACTGGAAAGGAGGCGGCCGGTGGGGAAGCGTGCGGCCTTCAATCCAGTGGGACACAGGGAAGCCGCAGTAACCCAACGCTCCAGCCTCAGTGTAGGCATCGGCAAAGGCGGAAAATGGGGCCGGCCGGCTGTTCTGCGGACGCCCCAGTCGTCGGCAACTAGTAAAGGAAGCGACTTCTTCGAAACAAGTGCACGTGGTTCGGCGGCCACGGCTGCAGCCAACGTTACTAGAATAAACTCAGTTTGAAAGCTCCGCCGGAGAGGCGGGCCGCGTGGCGGGCGCGAGAACTAGTGGCGCTGTAGTCGAGTCTTGCGCTACTCTCGGCGCGTCGTCTGCTACTGCGGCGGGCCGCCGCAGCAGCCGTCCGCGGCGGGCCGCCGCCCCGACGTACCGCGGCGGCTTTCTAGTACTGCTATTGCTAAACTTAAACATATATCATCTTCCCGGTCGACAAGCTTAAACATCTTCATCCTTCCAGTCGACGTTACCGCATCCCATTTGTGCACTGTTTGAGTAGATATGCGTACGATCGTCTATATGCGCATTGACTTGCATGCGTTGCTCATTGGCTGGCTAAGAATCGACGGTGGGCCTATATTTCAGCTGTGTAGATTGCGTTTAACTTCCATATACGGGAGTTTCTTAGCGAGTGAGCATTTTCAGCGTAGTTTCGATAAGTACTGAGCTGTCTTATCTCGACGAAAAATGACCCAACACGTTTGTAAAAGCCGTGCCTTTATGGCTGTGCAGCAACACGACAGTTTTTGTGAATCGCGTCAGTGCGAAGTTACGTTAACCAGCTTCCGATGTAGAGTTCCTATTCTCAACTTTTATATGAGCCGGGCTCGTCTCACCTCATCCGGCTTCAGCGCTGTTTGTGGTGCATACGAGACCTTAGATCACCGAAGATGAAAGTCCGCCTAAAGTTCTGATGCTCAGTTCATCTCTCGCAGATGCACTCGACTTTTGCGAAATCACGTTAAAGCTTTAATCCACAATTTAAAGGTGCGGATTCTACGCCTAAGTTCATAAGGATCTTTGACCGCCTTTTTGATGTTTTGAACTCAAGAAATCCCTCCACCTGATCTTTCAAGGCACCTCTGCGAAAGGCGAATGAGGATTCAATGAGGACTTTTTTAAAGGCTGAATTGTACATAACAGGACTCCAGGATGCACAAGGAAAATCAGCAATTGAGAGCCTCAAGAAAACCGTATTTTTAGAACTCTCCATACGTATGAACAGTGTCATGGCAACTTTTGACAGGCTTGTGAAACAGGGAGCTGCAGAATTTGCTCACGCACGAGATGTCTCAAAACCGCCTGAAAACATTTTTTGGTTGCGTAAAAGGAAAGGGGTGTCAAAAAACAACAACCCTACTACCCTCCAAAGGATCTGCATAAGGCAGTTGTTTAAGCAATTCCATGTTAGCCGTACGCGATTAAATATGATCGAATACGCATTCAGCCGTTCGCGGGCGTAATGCGTATTCACTTGAAACATTCAAAAAGTCAGGTACTCGGTGAAAGCAACAAAGGGGGTATATGACTTTTATTCACCCGGAATTAATTCGAAAGGCGTAGAAGGTGATACCAGCCCGTGCGCACATAAAAAATGCAAGCATTGGAACTCTACAAAAACCGAAGCTGGTTAACGGGAACTCCCACTGATGAGGTTCACAAAAACTGTCGTACTGCCCATGCGGGCCGGACGACCACCCTCACGTGTTTTGCCTGAAGCCAGGCAAAACACGTGTTGTTTTGCCTGGCGAGAGTCGGCGTCAATAGCGGGGCGCCTCCTTCACTCCAGAAGGTTTTCATTAGCTCGTCGTGCAAGTGCCGCGTTGCGTTGGCAGCGACCAGATGTTACTAGTAACGTTGGCAGCGAGTATGTAACGCTTTGCTCGTCGGTCATTTTTTGAACTGTTTTCGGCCATGCGAAGGAATATGGAAAAAGTAACAAACGTGCACAGAGTGCCTAGAATCGCTCACAAGTACGCCTGAGGAGTATACAGCCGCGCCCAAACCGCATGAAAGTGCACTCACTCAACTCAGGTCTTTCAAAGAAGGCTGCCTACGCCATCCCTCACGCAGCCTATTTTCTACAATAAAGGCTATTGAGAAAGCTGCCCAAAAGCCCATCGACGAAAACACCATAGTTGGTGACCTTTTTTGGATTGTACTTGAAAAGTTGGAGTGGTTTTCACTGCCTTCTTTGGGCTGCACTGCTCGTGATCAAGATATGATGGCTAGAGTAGTTACGTTTTACATTGTGATGCGAATGTTCTTTTTTTGCAAGAAAATCAATCAGGAACTACAGCTGTCTGAAAAAGTAAAAAATGCCAGAAAAAAGGTGAAGTTGCTGTAACATTTTGCACTCTACTCTAAGGATAGCCGTCGCGAAAACTTGTAAAGCATTGAAAATAGTGTAAAGCATGGTTACTGTTTTTCTATAACGCTTTTTTTTGTAAATAGCAGGAAACATGAATATTTTTTTCTACAATGTTCTTGTATATTGTATAAGTCCAGTTTTTTGCACATATCCTGTTCGTGCCTCTTGTCTTCAGTACATTGTTTTGTTGTTACTTCATTATTTTGCATTGTACCCTTGTTTTTCTTGTCTGCTTATTATAAATCTGTACCTATTATACCCACTCCCCTCTGTAACGCCCTACCCGGGCCTCGAGGGTAACCTAAAATGAATAAATAAAATATAAAGTCACTCTCTTACAAATTTGTTTGGTCGTTTTTGGTCAAGGTAAGACAGCTCAGTAGTTATCGGAACGACGTTGAAAATGCTCACTCGCTAAGAAACTCCCGTATATGGAAGTTGCACGCAATCTACACAGCTCAAATATAGACCCACCGTCGAAATCAGCCAACCAATGAGCAACGCACGCAAGTCAATGCATACAGACGACCGTATGCATATCTACGTAAACAGTGCGCGAATGTGATACGGGGTGTCAACTGGAAGGATGACTAATTTTGAAGTTTGTCGACTGCAAGGATGATGAATGTTTAAGTTTGGCCATAGCACTACTAGAAAGCCGCCGCGAGCAACTCCGCGTCGGCCCACCGCGGCACGCCGCCGCCGCCGAAGTAGCAGACGACGCCTCGAGAGTAGCGCAAGACTTGACTGCAGCGCCGCTAGTTCTCGCGACCGCCGTTTGGCCCACCCTCCTCCGCTGGCGAAGATGCGGAGCTCCGAAACTGAGTTTATTCTAGTAACGTTGGCTGCAGCCGTGGCCGCTTCTGCGGAGGAGGCGATAACCATGCCGGCGTGTGCGCGTATGCGGTGTAACCTTACGCGAGGGCCGCTAACCTCGCAACTACGAGGTTAGCGGCCCTCGTCTTAGAACTAAATTCATTTGAATTCAACAATGAGTACTTTCGGCAAGTTAGTGGAACCGCCATTGGAACCAAGATGGCACCAAGCTACGCCAACCTGTTTATGGGGAAGTTAGAGGCCACATTCATTTCTGAACCCACTTAAAACCCCTCCTGTACAAAAGGTACATTGACGATATCTTTTTTATTTGGACCTACAACGAGAATGAGCTCCTCCACTTCATCGACTGTTACAATTCTGCACACCTGAACATCAATTTTACTCACACCTACTCTCAAGAGAGCATAAACTTCCTGGATGTGACCGTGAAAATTGAAGACGGTGAACTCGCGACAAAGCTGTATCGGAAGCCAACGGATTCCCTCGAGCGCACATATCTTTGCCGCTGTTATTACTATTCGCCCCCGCGGACTGGTTACATTTTTGACGGCTTGCAAATCTATTTTTCCCTCCCTTGCACCTACAGTCGTCTTCTAAGCCGGGCTACCGAACCACCGCCGCTGGATGAGTGCGCCTTTCATCCAGCGGCCGTGACCGAACCATCGGGGTTTATTTTCTCCGTTTTCCCCTCCATCCCGTTGAGCAGCTTGCGTTCTGGTTTGGCTGCCCCCCCCCCCTCCCCCCCGCATCTTCCACTCAGCGGAGGGGAGACACCGACGACGCTCGGGTTGTCGCTGAGCTGCAAAGTGGCAGTTCTTAACAAAGACCTGAAAACTCGGCCTAGCGCCCCGTTCTCGGAAGGCGTCCGTCCGGCGAGGGAACGGTGGAATGGTGGCAGACCGTTTCCTTCTGCACGACCACAAAACGTCCTTTAATTGTCTCAGCTCCGGGAAAGGGCCCATAAACGGGCTGTAAAATGCCTTGTTCGCACTTTCCGAACATATGGCGGGACACTCGCTTTCAATCAACGGAAACGCGATCCCTCCGAGCGTCTGGGCGTTTTCATGGTGACGGCTAGCGCTGGAAGATATATTGCCTTCTCTCCTTTGTTCTACAACCCCACTTTCGGGCGCTGTTGATCTTTTAGCGTTTCCGCTACCACTCGAATTCCTGTTCAGTGTTCTTTCGCCTCCCTTCCTTCCTTTTTTTTAAACTGTTTTGGCGCCTCTCTCCATTCTTCATTTTTTGTTAATTTTTTGTTCATTCTTCTAATAAGGAAGATTCCCGCTTCGTGTTTGTGTTCTTCACGTATGTTTTGGTGTGGTATCGTTTTCCATTCGTAAACCCGCTTTCCACTCTCGATATATGCTCTTTTCCGAAGCGACCGAAGCCATCATTCCCGTAGAAGACTTGTCTCGAAGACGAAACGTCGAAATAAACCCTCCGCTGTTGCTGTTACCGAGGTTTCTTACTTTGTGTTCACCACGCCTTCGGCCCCATCGCCAGCATGCCAGTTATATATATATATAAAATATATATATATATATATATATATATATATATATATATATATATACACATGTGTATTTGCCCCCACCGGGAAATTGAAAACTCTACGCCTATGCTCCTCACCACCGCTGACACCTCTTTCACGAATATTTTCCCCCTCGCCTCCACCGGCGCCCCTTTGGCAAGTTGCGCAGTCGGCAGCTAACGGCGGTAGTGCGGTTAGTACGGTAGTACGGATTGCGAAAAATAAACAGAAGCACAGATGGGCATAAAAAATGCGCTGACGATTACTACACTCCCTTGTGCGCAGCGCGAGCTGCATTCTTCTCGGTTACAGCGCATTTCTGCTGCATCTCAGGAAGTGTTCGATTGATTGTAGGGTTTAACGCGCCGACGCAACGCAGGCGATGAGGCGCTCCGTAGCGGAACCCTCCGTAGTGGAGGATTCCGGATTAATTTTGACTACCTGGGGATCTTTAACGAGCGCCGAAATCTCGTACACACGGGCGTTTTTGCTTTTCGCCTCCATCAGAAAAGCGGCCGCCGTGACCGGGAATCGAACCCGCGACCTCGTACTTAGCAGCGCAACGCATTAGCCACTGAGCCACCGCGGCGGGTCAGGAAGTGTTCGCATGATCAGCGAACTTACGGCGGCGTGCGCTACCCTGCTGCTACGTCGCAGTGCGCCGCCGCCTGCCAGCATGTTGCACGTCGTGTTTGAACCTCTCGCGCAAAAGTCACATGGTTCGGATTAGCCCCGCCCAAAGGAGCAGCGAGCATGTTGTTGCATATCGTGTTTGGACCTCCCGCGCAAACGTCACGCGGTTTGGATTAGCGGAGAATGGAACAACGGCTGGGAAAAGTGTAAGGGGGAGGGCGCTCCTTGGTGGCGACACATGAAACGTGTGAGGGAAACGCAGTGAGAGAGATGACGCCGTAGCCGCACGTGTCGCACTCCTTCACCCTTCGATAGACGCGCCTCTCCGTTTTCTTTCTTTCGTCGCTGCCGCGCTCGCTCAATCGGGTACGCGGATATAAACATACGCCGCTCCGCGAAGCCCAGAGGGCTGCCCGCTTAAACGACCGAAACCCGCCTTCGCCGTTTCCACTCAAATTCACTTAGCCAAGTAGCTGCGAATCCCTCCCTGTAGAAGAGAAACTTCCCCAGTTGGAACGCCGGGTTGGGCCCTTATTTCTTTTTCAGCTTGGAAGGTCTTCCGAGCGAGATTTTCGCCGGTGTCTTTCACGCGTAGGTATGCGCCATCACCGGTTGCCGTTTTATGCGTGCGCGGTTTGCGGGTAGAAAATGGGGGGCGTGCATGCACAGCTAGGCTTTATGCCGCTACTGATGAAATGCCGGTTGTGCTGGTGGGAGATTTAGATGTCGAAATTACATTGCTCAATGCGGTTAGTCAGCTGCACTCCTCAATTCAGTGGTTCGGGTGCGGGTTGTGTTACACAGACGTCTGACAAAACAGTAAGATGCATACGAGGGGAAGGAAAACGGACCGCTACATGTTGGTACGCGAGAAAAGAACTGAAGGGCTTCTATGTTTTACATAGTTATGGGACGGATGCATGCCATTCGTTTGGAGGATCCGCCCGAACACAAGCGCGAAGGGGTGCAAAAACAAAGGGAAGCTGCTGGCACCACCGTTACCTACTCAAGTTCAGCTCGTGGAGTAGCGGCGAATCCCTCCCAGATGAACAGCGAATGGCCTGCTTGGAAAGCCGGCGTGAGCCAATATCACTTCTTCAGGGGGCTGTCAGGGGATATTTTCGAGGGCGTCCGTCACTTCTAAGCCCGCGCACATCACCGGTTGCCGCTCTATGCGTGCGGAGGTTGGTAGTGGAAAATAGTGGGAGGGAAGAGGGGAGGCGTACACGCGCAGCTAAAGGTTTCATCCCCGTACTGATGGATGGCATGTCCGTTGTGCTGGTGCGAGGTTTAAACGCGGGCGTTAAACGGCCCAATGGAACCTGTCCGGAGCCCTTAGTGATAGAGCGGATTGGGTTTGTGTGTTGCGCTGTTAGGCTATGTTCAGATAACCGACACAAAACCCGTATCATGATCTATGATGATGATGATGATGATGATGATGATGATTCCTATTGGTTTCCCCTTTGAAGCGGGGTGATGACATGTCATCTTTCCAAAAAAGGACTAATATAACCATGTTTTACACTCTTGGTTTAATACTAGCGCTGCTTAGGGCAGGCACTAAAGCTTATTAGGCCCGAAATACTTTCTTTTCCCTGTTACAGGTGGTAACTGTCCTAGGCAATATTCCTCTCTCTGCTTTTCGTCCACCAGCATTCTAATCTTCTTTTCGTCCTCTCGACAGCCTTGAAGTTAACTTCCTCTCTGATACCCTTAAATCCTAGGGCTTCTGAAAGCCCAATATTCCCTTCATGTAGATTTGGATGGATACCCTCACATTCTAACACGATGTGCCGCATAGTTTCTGTTTCTTTTCCGCAGACCACGCATACCCCATCATTTTGTGAATACTTCTTCACAAAACTCTTAGTTCGCAGGCAACCTGCTCTAGCCTCAAAAAGCAAAGCACTGCCCTGGGAATTATCGTAGAAATTTTCCTTTCTGATGTTCATCTTCTCAGCCCTGTACATCTCTAACGATGCGGGTAGGAAGCGGGATCTATGCACGTAAAAAATGCCATGTCACGCAGTTCGGTTAATTGGCTCAGACGTGAAATGACGTCATTCTTTAAAGTTATTACGACAGTTGCGGCAAAAGTGTGAACCCGGCCTTACACCAACAGTAAGATGCTTTCGAGGCAGGAGGGACACAGGCAGATCCATGTTTATCTCCAAGAACAGAGCTTGGATCCTTCAGAGGTTCATTCAGCTAATTGGCTAGGAAATATGCTCCATCGCAAATTGCTATAACCGTGCTTTGTTTCGTGCACTCCTTGTACTGCGTCCGGCTTTGCAGGTCATCCTTCTTCACAGAGTGGAAGGGCACTAATTTTTTGGTGTAGGCTTTGTTTTTAGGAGGAGGTGTATAAGATTCATTGTTTTTAAATTTAATCTACACATTTTTGCGAAATTTCCACGAGAGAAAAATCCGGCGCACAATAGGCGTATGCAAGGGAGCACTCGGCAAGCACTCTCAAATAATGAAAAGTTAGCTACCTCTGTCGCCGGAAAGAAATTTAGTCTACAAACAGTGCATACTGCCGGTGATAACATACGGAGCTGAAATTTGGCACCTTATTAAACAACTAGAAAGCAAACTTAGGTCGGCTAGATGTGCCATGGGACAAATAATGTGAGAAATAATACTCAGGCAAACAGGAAACGAGCTACCTAGATCAGTGAATCATTCATCAAACAAAGAAAAAAGAAATAGACTTGGTCTTGCCATGCGGTGAGACGAACCGAAAACCCGTGCTAATTAGGGTAACAGAGTGGATACCACGAGATGGGTATACATCGAGGGATGAAATACGCAACTTCGGGGTAAACTGTGGACTCGAGCAGCGCAGGGCAGGATCGGTTAGAGGTCAATGGTAGAGGCCTTCCACCTGCAGTCAGGGATTTATACACACCTTCCCAACACCCACCCCCCCCCAAGATGATTTCTACAACCCCCCCAAAAAGATTCCACACGAGCACCCCGCCCCACGCCCTCTGTCTAGGCAGGAGAAAGGGGGGGGGGGGGTGCAGAGTTCTTTTTTTGAAAATGTGAAGGAGACCTAGTTTATAACTATATCTAATGGCTCTTCGCGTTTTATTTCGACACCCTATATTTCCCTAGACTAGCCGTACGGTATGAATGAAGAAGGTTAAAGGCAAACCACGACAGTTTTTATGGCATTTCTCCTTGGACGGGCATGTGAGAGTGCTTTGTGAGCTAAACGCCTACTTCCTTTAGTGGTGACTAGCCTTTTAAAGGCTGCAAATTAAGGTAAAAGAATGGCTGGGGCTTTGCTCGGCTAGGCCCGGTTATGCCGGGTTATCCAATGTCACAAGCGCTGCGGCCTCTTTGAACGACGACGCCAGATGAAGGCGGCTCTCTAGGTCTATGTGCGCCGACATATCGAGCAGCCTGGCCTGAAGCCCACCTGTCTGAGACTCAAAATGTTAGCACTATTTAAAAACTTTTCGATTCTGGCCAATAAAACCCTCTCAACAATTTTTACAGATTAGACGTTAAGCTTATCGGCCTAATGTTATCAATGAAAGACCTAAACCCAGGTTTTTAGGCAGGGAACAACTTTCGACAGACGCCAATCGAGAGGGCCACCCAGGAGCGCGCAGAGAGTGGTTCACAATATGCAGGAGGTCTTCAGGCGACTCCGTAAACACCCATCTTTATCATTGGGACAGTTATACCATCTGGGCCTGGTGCTGCATCGGATACACGCTGTAACACATCGTATAACTCTGCCTTCGTAACCTCTTCAAAGTTGAGAGGAGCCGGGCCCAGGACAGGGGAGCCATGGGCCGGTGGGGCCAGTACCGGGTAGCGGGAAGTGAAACGAGCCTGCAGTCCTACAGCCAACTGATCAAGAAGAATTTTTTAAGGCTGTTGGCGTGTGCATGAAGGAATCAAGGTTTGGTTGAGCTGTGGCCGTTTCTTTCTAATCCGCAAGAACGAGAAGAGCGCACGCCTATTACTAGTTTTCGAGAGGAAAGAGAAGCGGCTTGTGTTATATATCTCTTTTGCCCGTGCAACAGTACGTTTGAACACAGCGCGAAAATACTTAAAATTGCTCCAATTTTCGGGACACTGGCTATACTGTAACTTTTTCCACGCTGCTTGTCTTCGACGGAAATCCCCTCGTACATTCCTCATTCCCCCAAGGACTGCTTGGCTTCCCTTTAACCGAAGAAAATCGTAAATTTAGCTCGAGTGGCCGAATCCTGAATTACTGATATAAGCTCCTTGGCACGAGCGTCAATTTCTTGAGTTGGTAACGAAGCTAATGCTGAACGCATTAAATTTTCATACCGATTCATATTCACAAAGGAGTGCTTCGTACGGTAACGTGTTTCCTTGCGCGAATATCAAAAACCACGGGGGATGTGGTCACTAGATGTAAGCACAGTCTGCCCGTAGACCACGCAGCAACAAGACCCGGCCTTCGTAAAAGTCAAGTCCAATACCGACTTACTCTGGCCGCGCAGGCATGTAGCCGCTTTTGAGTTCTCACAGGAGAGAGAGTGGTCGCTAATCCACCCCCATAAACGCCTCCCGCAAGCATCGGTACGATATCCCCAGTCCACATGATGAGAATTGAAATCCCCTTGCTAATATGACATGATTTTTACAAGCCGCCAAAGCTGCATCCAGTGAAACCCACCCCATATGGAAAGTATGCATTTACAAGGGAGAATGAAACATTTCCTGGTAATTCAAAGTCAACTGCAAGAATTTCACTCTCAGATGAGAGAGAAACAAATGACATGTGTGCACTATGGCAGAATTTTTGCGATACTAAAATCAATAACCCTCCACCTCTACCTTGCCTGTCCAAACGAAACGAGCGGAAATTTGGAATAAAAAATGATTTCTGGGGAGAAAGCCAAGTTTCTTGAAGTAGGATAACGTCAGGGTGGTATTGAGACACAAGCCAATTAAGATCAGGAGAAAGCAGAGAAAAACAGAGCGGCAATTCCATTGGGAGTACTCGTATACTTGTCATTGTTAGCCAAGCTGCGCCGATGATATGGCCTGTTGTAGTATGTCGTGCGGCTGATTGGGAGACTGCGCGGAACTTTTTGGATTTTTGGTATTCTTTGGTTTGGAATCTTTGCTTACCTCCCCATCAGTGGGGGAGAGCCTGCGCTTTTGGGCCAGTGGGGAGGACTGGCCTACCTCCATCTCATCCGAGTCCTCAAAACAAGCGGACGACATTTCTTGGGACACAGGAAACTGTCCTAGATCAGTGAATGCTGCATTATCATCAGAAGTGGATGGCATGTTTACAAGAGGAGTAGGCGGGGAGACCCGAGTGCCGCCCGGCAGCGATGCCGAAGGTGGCAATGGGGCTAGATGAGCCGATGCTGAGGGAGGTGCTGCTTCTGCTAAGTCAGCATTATTCAGTGAAGGTGGTTTCCCACTTGCGGCACCTACAATGGAGCCAATTCCTGCAGGTTGAAGCTGAGAGCCGGAGGAAATCGCTGAGAACATTTGCAAAAAGTCTGCCATTTTCTGAGTCATGGCTTGAATTTGACTCATGCACTCGGACAGAGACCCTATAAGCGGCTGTACAATGGTAGTCATGGAGTTCACTACCGAAGCATTGATCATGCTGGAAATGGACTGCTCGCTGACAGAGTCCTGGCGGGAGGCCACAGTAGCATAACCACGCGCCCTTTCTTTGACCGCCGCTACAGCTTCCCCACGCGTGAGCACCTTCTCTTCTCTATGATTTCCAACACACTGGTTTCGTGAGCACGAGTCGGACAGTTGGAGTAATCAGCCGGATGCGATCCCTGGCAAAGGCAACATCGGGGTTCAGCTGCTTGGCACTCGGAGGCAGCATGAGCTCCTCCACACGACACACACCGGGAGTTCGATTTGCAGCCTTTGATGCTATGGCCGTATCTCCAGCATTTGTGGCATTGGAATGGCCGCGGCTGAAGGGGTTCCACCCGGAACAGCAAAGGCCATGCCTTAATCTCCGAGGGGCAGGTGATTCCCGCAAAAGTCACGATGACGGATTCCGTTGGCATCTTTCTGTCGTTGACTGTTCTGCTGCACCGGAAGACCGAAATGGCACCCGCCGCTGCGAAACTATTCAGCACCTCCGGTGGACTCAAGTCCTTGCTAACTCCCCTCACGATACCTTTCGAGCATGCAAGGTGAGGAGGAATAAACGCTCTCACCGGCACTGAGGAGAATGAGTACAGGCTAGAATATCCATTACGCAGGCCTCGTCAGACGACCGGACGAGTATGCCACCCCTGCCGAACGGTCTCACCTCCGAGATCTTCCTGAAATGCGGAGTCACCCCTTGCAGGTCCACCTGAATGGCCTTCGGATTATTGCGCCGAATTTCGCCCCCGTTTGTTGGAACCAGGGCCACGGGGATGTTCCGCACTCCTCCGTTGAGAAATGCCTCCACAGACAAGTCCTGCATGGGGAGGAATGCCGACCAGGGCGAGGAACCCTGACCGGGGGAGTTGAAAGACATCTCCCTCACCAATACTCACAAGAAAACAAAAACCCTTCAAGGCTGAAAATCAAAGCCTCTTAACCTCAAACAAACACAAAACCACTCAAAAACTCGGCCAAACCCCACAGAGCGCTCGTACGATCGAATGTTCCAGCGTGGCGTCTCGTGGCTACTTTCACGCGTAGAATTTTTTTTTTGTCGGTTTACGGCTACAGCGTGCAGTGCACAGGGCGCCGTCACGGCACGGAGTCGCATCCAAAAACATCTAAAAACTGAAATGACAATGCGCTGCATCAAAAACTAATTTTAATTCGTAAAAGCTTGGTAACAACACCCGTAATATGATGGTGAGCAAAACCATTACTGGTGGCACTAATTATTGAGGCACCGTTTCCCATTCGAAGCAAATGAAGCAGATGCGTGTCCGTACTTGCTTTCCCCGTGTCTTTCATTGTTTTCGTTGCTTACTTCATCTGGGGTCGGGGTGTTACAGCTGTGCCTGCTGAATGTGTCTGCATTTCCGAGTACCACTGACGTTCCCGCCCTTTTTCCAAAAACGTGATTCTGCACTTTTAAAAGGCGTTTGCCCTGGGACAAGGAAGAGAGAGAAAATAGACGCTTATCCGAGCAAATGTGTGGTCGTTGAATCCATCGGTGGATCCAGAGTGGGGGGGGGGGGGGGGTGGGGGGTCCGGATGTCTTGACTCCCCCCTGATGTTTCAATCCAGAAAGACGACCTCTCAGGTCGTAGAAGAAAAAGTGTAGTTGATGGATTGTTTATTTGTATTTTTGATTTTCCGAAATTTTATCTGTACAATTGATTTACACCATTATAACGGTTACATATGTTACTACCGCCAATTATGCAGTTTTGTGGAAATTGAAAGCGTTGCGCTGGTGGCTCATTTTCGGTATTTTTTGTCGTATTCGCAGCGTTATTAAACACGATAGTCTTTCTTGGGCTACTTAAACCGAGAAATTGCGGTCTGTCTGTATGTCTGTCTGTCCATCTGTCTGTCTGTGACTTGATTAAGCCACCCGGCCAAAGTAAAATGTATACTACGCAATAGTCTTATATGCTCACAGCCATGGATAAAAAAAAAAAGCTTTTTTTTTCCAGCGTCTAAGCCCGGTTTATATGTTCATACTTGTCAACTTTGTTGGACATGAACAAGACATTACGCAAATATAGGAGTGAAAATTAATACGCAATAGATATTTACAGTGTTCCTTTATTAAAAAATTCATGCATGCGTGGTTTTTCGATAGCAAATGATATTCTACATCTACCGCAGAAAACCTCCGCCTGCTGTTGCCCGCGCCACCTCCTAGCGGCATATGAGAAATCACGCGGCAACAGCAACGAAAGGTTCCACTAGCTAGGTTCCACGTTCTGCTTGGAACGCACGTGGAACACGGCAACGCGGTTCTATAAACCTTGAAGTCGGCCCAACGTTAAGTCGGCCGCCTCGATTCACACGCGTCTCCGCCCTACTGTAGCGCTGGCATCGAGGAAGCCGGCCAGTAGCAGTGGAACGCGGTAAATTCAAATCGCCTCGAGCAAACCTTTAGTGTGTTTACCTTGGGATGAGCGCGACGGAACAGGAACAGCATGAGAGGTGAGCGGGAAAGCAAAGGGGGGCATTTCCTTGGCGAATGTCTACAAAGACAATCGTCTTTTAACGACATTTGCAACGAAAGGAGCAGTTACGCGGCCAATTTTTTCCGAGCAGTCTAACCCCCCCCCCTCCCCACCCTCCCCAGTTTTCATTCCGGTGTCATCGATTTACTCGGCGCCGCTCCGGGGATCCTCCTCACCACCGCTGACACCTCTTTCACGAATATTTTCCCCCTCGCCTCCACCGGCGCCCCTTTGGCAAGTTGCGCAGTCGGCAGCTAACGGCGGTAGTGCGGTTAGTACGGTAGTACGGATTGCGAAAAATAAACAGAAGCACAGATGGGCATAAAAAAATGCACTGACGATTACTACACTCCCTTGTGCGCAGCGGGAGCTGCATTCTTCTCGGTCACAGCGCATTTCTGCTGCATCTCAGGAAGTGTTCGATTGATTGTAGGGTTTAACGCGCCGACGCAACGCAGGCGATGAGGCGCTCCGTAGCGGAACCCTCCGTAGTGGAGGATTCCGGATTAATTTTGACTACCTGGGGATCTTTAACGTGCGCCGAAATCTCGTAACACACGGGCGTTTTTGCTTTTCGCCTCCTCAGAAAAGCGGCCCGCCGTGACCGGGAATCGAACCCGCGAACCTCGTGCTTAGCAGCGCAACGCATTAGCCACTGAGCCACCGCGGCGGGTCAGGAAGTGTTCGCATGATCGCGAACTTACGGCGGCGTGCGGGCTACCTCTGCTGCTACGTCGCAGTGCGCCGGCCGCCGCCTGCCGCATGTTTGCACGTCGTGTTTGAACCTCTCGCGCAAAAGTCACGTGGTTCGGATTAGCCCCGCCCAAAGGAGCAGCGAGCATGTTGTTGCATTCGTGTTTGGACCTCCTGCGCAAACGTCACGCGTTTGGGATTAGCGGAGAAGGGAAATAACGGCTGGGAAAAAGTGTAAGGGGGAGGGGCGCTCCTTGGTGGCGACACATGAAACGTGGGAGGGAAAGGCAGTGAGAGAGATGACGCCAGTTGCCGCACGTGGTGGCACTCCTTCACCCTTCGATAGACGCGCCTCTCCGGTTTCTTTCTTTCGTCGCTGCCCGCGCATCGCTCACTCGGGTACGCGGATATAAACAGACGCCGTTCCCTCTAAGCCCAGGTAGCCTGCCAAAGGGCTGCCCGCTTAAACGACCGAAACCCGCCTTCACCGTTTCCACTCAAATTCAACCTGGCCAAGTAGCTGCGAATCCCTCCTGTAGAAGAGAAACTTCCCCAGTGGAAACGCCGGGTTGGGCCCTATATTTTCTTTTTCAGCCTGGAAGGTCTCTTCCGAGCGAGATTTTCGCCGGGTCTTTCACGCCTAGGTAGCGCCATCACCGGTTTGCCGTTTATGCGTTGCGCGGGTTTGGCGGGTAGAAAAATGGGGGGCGTGCATGCACAGCTAGGCTTTATGCCGCTATGATGAAATGCCGGTTGGCTGGTGGGAGATTTAGATGTCGAAATTACATGCTCAATGCGGTTATCAGCTGCACTCCTCAATTCAAAGGTTCGGGTGCGGGTTGTGTTACACAGACGTCTGACAAAACAGTAAGATGCATACGAGGGGAAGGAAAACGGACCGCCACATGTTGGTACGCGAGAAAAGAACTCAAGGGCTTCTATGTTTTAAATAGTTATGGGACGGATGCATGCCATTCGTTTGGAGGATCCACCCGAACACAAGCGCGAAGGGGTGCAAAAACAAAGGGAAGCTGCTGGCACCACCGTTACCTACTCAAGTTCAGCTCGTGGAGTAGCGGCGAATCCCTCCCAGATGAACAGCGAATGGCCTGCTTGGAAAGCCGGCGTGAGCCAATATCACTTCTTCAGAGGGCTGTCAGGGGATATTTTCGATGGCGTCCGTCACTTCTAAGCCCGCGCACATCACCGGTTGCCGCTCTATGCGTGCGGAGGGTGGTAGTGGAAAATAGTGGGAGGGAAGAGGGGAGGCGTGCACGCGCAGCTAAAGGTTTCATCCCCGTACTGATGGATGACATGTCCGTTGTGCTGGTGCGAGGTTTAAACGCGGGCGTTAAACGGCCCAATGGAACCTGTCCGGAGCCCTTAGTGATAGAGCGGATTGGGTTTGTGTGTTGCGCTGTTCAGATTACCGACGCAAAACCCGCATCGTGATCTACGGACGTAAAAAATGCCATGTCACGCAGTTCGGTTGGCTCAGACGTGAAATGACGTCATTCTTTAAAGTTATTACGACAGTTGCGGCAAAAGTGTGAACCCGGCCGCTTACACCAACAGTAAGATGCTTTCGAGGCAGGAGGGACACAGGCAGATCCAGTGTTTATCTCCAAGAACAGAGCTTGGATCCTTCAGAGGTTTCAGTTCAGCTAATTGGCTAGGAAATATGCTCCATCGCAAATTGCTATAACCGTGCTTTGTTTCGTGCACTCCTTGTACTGCGTCCGGCTTTGCAGGTCATCCTTCTTCACAGAGTGGAAGGGCACTAATTTTTTTGGGTAGGCTTTGTTTTTAAGAGGAGATGTATAAGATTCATTGTTTTTAAATTTCATCTACACATTTTTGCGAAATTTCCACGAGAGAGAAATCCGGCGCACAAAAGGCGTATGCAAGGGAGCACTCGGCAAGCACTCTCAAATAATGAAAAGTTAGCTACCTCTGTAGCCGGAAAGAAATTTAGTCTACAAACAGTGCATACTGCCGGTGATAAACATACGGAGCTGAAATTTGGCACCTTATTAACAACTAGAAAGCAAACTTAGGTCGGCTGAACGTGCCATGGGACAAATAATGTGAGAAATAACACTCAGGAACAGGAAACGAGGTATACCTAGATCAGTGAACAAACTAGAGTAGAAGATATCATTCATCAAACAAAGAAAGAAGAAATAGACTTGGTCTTGCCATGCGGTGAGTGAGACGAACGACACCACCCGTGCTAATTAGGGTAACAGAGTGGATACCACGAGATGGGTGGATACCACGATACATCGAGGGATGAAATACGCAACTTCGGGGTAAACTGTGGACTCGAGCAGCGCAGGACAGGAGCGGCTAGAGGTCAATGGTAGAGGCCTTCGACCTGCAGTCAGGGATTTATACCACACTTCCCAACAATTTCTACACCCCCAAAAAAGATTCCACACGAGCACCCCGCCCCCACGCCCTCTGTCTAGACAGAGGAAAGGGGGGGGGGTGCAGAGTTCCCTTTTTTTGAAAATGTGAAGGAGACCTAGTTTACTATATCTAATGGCTCTTCGCGTTTTATTTCGACACCCTATATTTCCCTAGACTAGCCATACGGTATGAATGAAGAAGGTTAAAGGCAAAACACGACAGTTTTATGCATTTCTCCTTGGACGGCATGTGAGAGTGCTTCTTAGCTAAACGCTACTTCTTTTAGTGGTGCCTAGCCCTTTTAAAGGCTTGCAAATTAAGGTAAAAAGAATGGCTGCAGGCTTTGCTCCGGCTAGGCCCGGTTATGCTGACATAACCAGCTCGGTAAGAGTCGGCACAGATGGACCAGCGCCCTCAACTCCTTCCTTCCATCGCACAACGGCTGAACTGAAGCACGGGCCCTGCCGCAGTGAGAAACTGCGCGGTGGTAGAAAGAGTGGCGCCAGTCTCTTATAACGCACGTTCTTGCAAAGTTATAGAGGGCCATGAAGGACAGCTCCACACAAGAGATTGCGTCTTCAGAAGGACACTCGTGCCGGCGCAAACAACAGTCAAATAATTGATATACAATATAAAGGTGCCGATCGACAACCTACTTTCTCGCATTAGACTACTGATGCAAGCCTTCTTTGCGTGATTAAGTAGTGTTGACAAATAAGCAACTAAAAATACAGATAACTGTTTTTGTAGGACTGCAACTCAAACTCGTAGTGTTTAAAATTAAAAAAAAATGCCTTGTTTTGGAAGTGATAATAGAAATAAGATATCACCACAGGGGCAAAAATGCAGGAAAAACCGCATGGGTCGGAGGCAACCACTATAAGCGGTGAGGATGCTGCACTACCTCTTAAAGGCCAACTGAACTCAAATTTTTGTTTGTCCAAATTTAATCCAAATGAGTAGTCTATGCTCTTAAAATCACCATGGCGAAATCCTTAGCTTCGGTATCACAGAGCACGCCAGGTACCTTCGTTCAAAGCACCCCCGAGCAGACGACGTATGCACCTGGGCGGAGAGTCGCCGAAACCAGTTCCGAGCGGCCTATGACGAGGTTGGGGAACCTGTCCCGTGAAGCTCGCGCTTCTTCTGTCTACTTGCATGGCAGCTGCGCCGGCTGCAGGGATGCGTTCGGCCGGGATTTCTCTGCTTCACCAGCGCGCTGTACCGCCGTCATCATCACATGTTTAAAATTACCGCATAGGTAGCAATATCCGCCATTTCTTTTCAATGCAAAAAAAAGAGCTTCATAAGAACCGTCATTTCGTCATGTTTCAACTGAGGGGGGGAGGTGGGGGGAGATATAATATAAATTTTCAAAGCCATAAGAGTAACAAACTTCCTGACAACCGCAATCTCAGAACCAGCACTCTGTTTTCAGCTGGTTTTTATCGGTTCACTTTTATTTGAGAATTGTAGGGGAGTGACAACTGTAGCTGAACCCTTGTCCAATTTCCAAAACACAGATATTGCACTTTACTCAGCAAAACGCTGCTTGATTCATTTCGCGAGCCATGTTGACGATGTTTCTGTTTGTTGAAACTGCAGAACAGCCAGCAAAGTTGCACAACAGTTTATTTAAAGTGATGTTTGCACTAAAACAACAAGTAAACACAACAAGCTTGACACCACGGATATTGAAAATCTCATTAATAATTTCTGTACAAATTTTATGCACCAAATAAACAAAACTAATACAAGATTTTTTCCCCCTACAGATGTCAGACATGCTATACTTCAATGAAACTCCGTAGCACCAACTGACATAAATATAATACTATGATTTAAGACTGTGGAGTCCTAATGTAATACAATAATAATACCATATAGAAGAAAGTTAGGCTGTACTAGTAAAAAAAAAAATCGGAGCTCTTCAAAACTTAAATGAAAAAGCTCTGGGCACAAGTATCCAGCTGATGTTGGTTATCCGGCATTGGGAAATGCCAAACTGTTTTGAAAATTTGCTTTTACAAACAGCGCACCTCCCCGCGTATATTTCCCTGATTTCCCATAACTTGCCATTCTGGACATTTGTCTAATGTATCCTGCACCAACTATTTACCTAGCCACATATGCAGCCTGCCTCTCTAGACAATTGACTCATGTTTCTAGAAAACATAAGCCCCTGCTACCTACAGTCCGACATTCTTACCTGTTGATTTTAATTTGAGTAGACTGGACAGCCTGTCATTCTCTCCAACCCCTAACTCCCCCAGCTTGGAATGCTCACATTTCATAAAGTTAGACAGGAACAACAACAACAAGTGTAACGTTCAAAATCTCCTCTCAGAGCAATGTCAAGTTTCAATGTTTTCTCCCTTTGCTTTTTTTCCCTTCAGTTCCGTGGGAAAGACAATGCTGATTAAGGAGTTTACTAGAACCCCCATACAACTACAAAGAGGCAATGCAACATACAGTGGCCACACTGCCAATAACGACCAACCGGCAAACTGGGACACAGCAACGGTTTCTCCAAGACCGGCAAGGTGATAACAGCGGCAGGTGTCGGAAGAAAGCGGAAATATACAGCAAGCAGTCACAGATTTAGCAGATCAAGGAAGGACAAGAAGTAGTGCCATGGATCATGAGAAAGCATTATGCAATGCAGAGAGTTTGCGGACAGGCTTGTGAAGAGTTGAACATGTTTATATTTAACTCATAGACGTGAACTTTTTTTGTTCCTACACTGTGTATTTTGTACATACAATTATTGATAACACTAAATTACCTCACGATCATCATTTGGGTATGATATGTTTGGCTGCATACATGCACATAGACATTCATCTGTGATGGAAAGAGATAGCAACAAGGATGCCATAGTTAGTTGTTTTACATAGTTTTTTTTTGTGTTGTATGAAATGCTCGTCATTTACATGACTGTTTTTGCACGTCACTTCTGTGAAGAGAAAAAACCAATAAACATGAGTACAGCAACAAATAAGTCTTGTCCGCTACATCGACAAAGTGACTTGGAATGACTAAAACCACGTTTCAACACCCACGACAGAACTTCGAAATCAGAACCGGCCATTTTAAATAGCATGGACTATCCCGTTTCTTGAAGGTCTTCAAGCCAGCCTCAACTTTGACACATGACCGTCAAAGGTTCATCGGTTCGATAATTTTAACGTGCTTGTATTCAAATCACAAGCGCAGTGGCTAGATTTATACGGCCCCTCAAGGTGCAAATGGTAGCTGGCTGTGGTTACGCAATTTTTTCAGGTTCCCTAGCGCGTGCATCAAAAATAAACCCAACTGCACTGGGTAAGACTCAAATTAAAACAATTTTGGTTCATTAATATGCCAACCAATTCTTAGCTCGCCATTTCCAAGTTACTACATTTTATTAATCTTTTTGGCACCTGTTGATGTTGTGACAGCGACAGAGAAGAAGCCTTCGCTTCAAATAATTTTTTGCTCAATGCAAAACAAATGCGCACAAAGCTACGTTCAGAGACCATCTTCAGAATCACAGCTTGCAAACAGGAACCGTACAGCCCGTTGAAAGCACCATAATAGTCGTTAAAACTTAATTATTGATAGAAGCTTTTATTTTCAACAGAAATAGCAGCTATCACACGTCTCAAATGCAACTTGAGGCTCAACAGTGACACTAGGTTTAACAAACATGCAATTTGACATAACTAGTAACAGTGAGATAACAGAAGAACAATGTGCAATATGAAATAACTGGTAGCACCGAGATAACAGAAGAAACTTACACAAAACTCCACGGAGCAATAACCATAACATTTGACGTGACATCAACGCTAACAAGAAAACACTTGTTTACATCTAAATGCTCATTTCAACAAATGTCACCGGGTAGTAAATGCTGCGCCAGCTCTTGTTAGCACAGCAAGCTGGTTTAATCAAGTATGTTATATCGCTCTAATCTATAGAGGGTTCAAAAAAGCTTGTTCGGTCTTGCAGAGCCTGATTCACGACATTTTTTTCCTTCAAGTAACCGCATAACTTTAAGTGCGGTTTATTCAAATTTCACGTCAGTTAGTCCTTCCTTACTAGAAGGCAGAGGAGCATGTAATCACAAAGATATAAATGCTTTGTGAGCTGCAAATTAGCGTGGCTCATACAAATTGCGATGCCCACTGCAAGTGGTAATTTCTTTTTTCCCCAGAAGGAGGATTCAGACGTTACAACCACGTAGGTGCCATATCTTCCACACACGCAAAAAAAAAAAAAAAAAAATCTGAGGCTGGTTGACATTGAGTGATGCAGTTGCATACATGTCTCATGTGCGTGCTGTCTACATTTCGGGGAAAGTGTATGCCCTAAAATTTCGCAAGAGGGTGTGGAGGGAAATCTAACGCGAAGTCATCTATGCAGAAACATTATTACGATTGCTGCTGGGGCCAGTTTGCGGGAGCACCTACTACTCAGCCATCTCAGTTCTGAACCAAGCCAGTTGGTGGCATTTTGAGAGACAAAGAAGAGACTGCCAACTTGTCCTGCTAACAGAAAAAAAGTTTTCTTTAATGTGCTGCCATGGGGAACTTCAAACTGAGGAAAGACCTGTACGACCGAGTAGAAAATTTAGGCATTCACAATGTATTTTAAACTTCCCTGCCGTAATGACTTTGTGCATGAACAAAACCATGGTTGTATTAGAAATTTGGGTTTTATCTCTGGGGATAAACAGTATACAGTATATACTATTGCCCCCTTTTTATAAAGAAGACACAAAGCTTCTATTCCAACCTAACCTACATAGGAAAGAACACGGACCTATGCAACACAAACATTGGTTACAAATAACACTGTACTCATGTGTAAATAAGCAATAGGAGGATGTACTGACTGTGCCTATAATCTCATATCACTCTCTATCACGTGCCACTTGAGACTTCTTCGCCCTCTCTGCACACAGGGCAGCTGACCTTTTAATACCGTTTCATAAGCTAGGCAACAACAACAAAACAAAATAGAAAAGGAACACGGAACATCTTGAGAAATTCGCTTTGACTACAATGTCTATGACGTCATGTGAGGACCGCCTCCGAGGTGGGCGGAATTGCATTGGAGAGTTGTCTGAGGTGTCGTCACACATTCTCGGCAATCACGTTGAAGAAATTCGGTTAGATGACTTGACCTGTTGAAAGGAAGAAAAATAGTGATACCGTGCATTGCCAGTTACAAGGACCTTCATAAATCCTCCACCTAATGAGTTCCCACATGTGTAATGCTAATGCAATGAATCTTCGAACAGCATCGTACTGCATTTTCACGCCTATAACCAGCACAAATAATTGACACATTGTAAGAGCAAGGCTGGAGTGCTGGTGATGGGCAAATTATTTGTCGAAATGCAGCTTCACCGCAATGCGCACTGCGCAGTGATGCATGCGACGTCACCAGCAATCATTGCAATCTTTCTCTTGCTGTTTACTTACTTTGCTTACTATCAAAAGCAAAAATAAAGTGAGGTTTTACTGTTCTGTCTTGAACCTTTGCCACGCTATTGTCACCGCGTGTTCACTAGCCATTTCGAAATCAGATGTCACTGTGCAGCAATGAAGAGGATGAGATAACAGGCACCACTCTCGCCACAATCGAGACTATAGCTTCCAACAACCCAACAGCTATCTGCAAGCAAATACTTCAGTAGATGTGCCTTTCTACACAGCAATTGGCCGAAAGGCCCACCAATGGAAAGGCCGGCGCTGCGATCGTCTTGACATCACTTGTAGGATCAGCGTTCCTACCTTGCTGCGTAGTTGGAATGCAGCGCGTGACACTTTGCTTAGGACGCAGTTCTAAAACTATTTCCGTGTTAATTTCCGTCGTTTGAAGTTACTTCTCAGTGCGTGAAGCGCAGTTTGACCTCATGCGGACTTTATAACCGTATCAACTGTGGTACATTCTCCACAAACACCTTGAGCATAGTGATGCATGACGCATGCGACCGAAGCGTAAGCTGCGGCTTGTTTCCCCGATCAACAATGTAGACTACGACGATCGCCAAGCTAAGTTTCTAGATTTTCCTTGTTTGCAACAAATGTATAAAGCAGGAAATCATGAAGCGTTTACTGCTCACAGAAACGCTCCACACACACACCCGCTATGCCTACCCCGCACGGCCGACAGGAGCAGGCTCGAACAGACTCAGGGTCACGCCAGCAACAAACTTGTCGCCTGCTTTTTAAAATCACACTAGTCGTGGAAAAGTAATTCCACATTGCTGAAAGTGGATGTTGGTGTGGTGAAAGATTGTGCTAGGTAGTGTCATCAGCTGTAGTTTTCAAAGCGATGCTCAAATATCTGTCGCAATCTACGCCAACCAGCCGCGAGGTCGGTCCCGACTCCGGCACCGCCAGCCCGTTCATGCGCGGTGTGGCGAGTGACCGAAGGGTGGTGATACCTGCGTGCAAGAATCGGCCGAGGCCGTGCAGGTATCTTGATCATCGATCGCTTAAACGGCAATCACCGCAGATACAAAGTTCCACGTAGAAGGAAGGGGGGGGGGCAGTGCGGTAAAAAGTTGTGTTAGGGACTGTCATTTGCAACTGTAATGGTAGCGGTGATGAAATATCTGCTGTGACGCTACGCCTAAAGTTCCCAACATTCGATCATGTGCATCTGAAGCCGGCGGTAAGCTGTTGGAGCATCACAAATGGGTTCACAGCGCACAAAGATGACGACACACAAGGAAGAGATGACAGGACCTTGTCATCTTGCCAACATTCCTT
The DNA here is from genome assembly GCA_013339765.2 of Haemaphysalis longicornis. Classification (NCBI taxonomy): domain Eukaryota; kingdom Metazoa; phylum Arthropoda; class Arachnida; order Ixodida; family Ixodidae; genus Haemaphysalis; species Haemaphysalis longicornis. Next base: position 75,210,054 of record CM023452.1, on the reverse strand, counting down.
GTGTGTCGTCGTCTTTGTGCGCTGTGAACACATTTATGATGCTACACCAATTAGCCCACCAAGCCATCCTGTTGGGGTAGACCCTCTTGTCGCACGGACGCGTGTTGCGTTTGGGTTCCCCTAACTTCTTTGGGGCACCCAATGCTCGGTTGCCATATTTTAAAACTCCGCATTACTCATCATCATTAACGACGTGTTTCACCTTGTACACAGCCTTGTCTTCTGTGAGCAATTGTGAGTATCAAAATTGATGCCAGAGAAAGGCAGGCTCACTGTAAACAGACAAAAACCCACGTTGCAATTATAGATTCCTACGCCGAGGACCTAATGAAAACTAAATACAACCATGTCCAAACCCGCTCGAGGGAATTGAAAACTCGCGTTCATACCATTCATACATTGCGGGCAAGTTGTCGCGAAAAGTAAACAGCCGTGCAGAGTACAGGCTATGGCAGTGTTCGTTAATCAAATCCGAGCATAACTATACAGGCATTGCTTAATCCAAATTGCACATCACAGCAGCACTTTTAAGCATGTGTGGCGAAGCAAACCGATCATTGTTCTCACGTAGTCATTCATTTACCAGGCGGGCGGTCTGCGCGGTGAGATCAGAAGTGAACGATGCATTTCCGTCTGTTACAAGGTGTTTCCTTGCACACACAGACTCATACAGGTCATGTCACAAGTATTTCATAATGAATTTACAGCGTACTTTTCTCGGCATCAGTTGCGTCGTCCTTGGCGTAAGCTGGCTGCGTACGAGCTGTGGGTCGCAATCCTACCTAAACGCGGCGGTGCTGCCGGGAACAAGCGAGTTGCTGATTGCTCGCCCGGATTATTCGGTCTGCAGGAGACTTTGTGTAATTTGCATCAAATCCACAAGGAGGGGGGAGACGGCGGCTATGGGTAAAAAAAAAAAAAAAAAAGCATGCGGTCGCATACGCAGAGGAAATGTGTTGTAGCAGACGACAACCTGACCCCGCGTACAACAAGTGACGTCACTTGTAGGTGGCGCCACGGTACGTCCTCGAGGCCAATAAGGCTTTCTAGCAAGTTTGATGGCCATTGGTACAGGCCGTTAGAAAATAAGCATGACATAATTGTAAGGTGCTCCTTCTTCTTGTAATAAAAAATTGAGAGGATGCATTATGTGGTCAAGGGTGTGAGTAATGTGCGACGATATTTTTTGGGGTTGTTTTTCTTTGGGCACATCATGAAGAAGGTTATAAGCAGGGGTGGGTTATACGGGTGAAAATGCAGCACATGCTCGATGAGTCCCCAAGCCCAGTGAAAGGTCTGCGGACCACTTTTTTTTCAACGGCATGCCCCACCTGGCTTCCGTTGTTTGCAACGCAGCAGCAGGCTGGTGTCCAGTGACAGCCGACGCACCCTAGCTGTTCTTCTCTTTGGCGAAGAGGTCGACGGGGTACTGGTCCCTGTACTGCTTGACGTGGCCCATCATGTACTGCATCTGCGATGCCAGGTGTGGCGGCATCTCCTTGTACACGTCCGTGAACAGGTCGCTGACCGGAGGCTTGAGCACTTTCTCCACTTCCTTGATTGTCTGCATGACCTGCAAGAGCATAATCAGGCAGCCATCAATTTGAGGGAGGGGGCAGGTGTTGACTAAAGCCCCTTTATTTAAACTGCTCTCCTCTGCCACCCAGGTTAAGCAGCGCCAACCTGCCCTCCCCATCTTCGTTTCTCCGAGCTACGGAAGCGGATGTTCTAATGCCAGCGTTTCCACAAACTGACTCCACGGCCGCGCTATCGCCGCCCATGGTATACGCGCATTCGATGAAGCTGCGTTATTATTTTACCATGCAAGATATGCCGACTAGTCCTCCGCACAGTAAACATGATCGAAGGCTTCATCCTTTTTCTCGTTTCCTTCGAGCTACAGAAGCGGAAGTGCTCCCGTGACGGCGAATGCGCACCTACCACCACTTACCACCGCACCCATGTCCTCGCGGCGCACCAGTACATGCGTTGTCATTTTGCAGCAGCAGAAAGCTGGCTAGGACAGCCAAACAGCGCTTGGAAAGCATGTACGAGTACACGTATTTACCGTTCGTGGGTGCTGTCGCCAAACGCAACAAAAAGTAAATGGAGGGTGACAGAAAGAAGAGCAAATTTTCCGAACTTGGTGGAAGCGGAACTAGGCAGTGGCACTCTTCAAAGGATGACGCTACTTTAAAGAAGTGGCTGTGGACACTACGGAGGAGCTTTAGAATTGGCATCGCTCGAACACCAGACAAATATGGCGACTCAGTGCCGGGATCGCTCACAACAAGGGCTGCAGTTTTGTGCTGCACTTTGGCAGTAAATGTGATAGTGTTCAGCCGAGAACGTGTCCACTAAAGGACGAATCATCATCATCATCGTAGTCATCGTCATCATCACCATCACCACCACCACCAGCCTGTCTACGCCCACTGCAGGGCAAAGGCCTCTCCCATAGATCTCCAATCATCCCGGTCCTGCACTAACTGCGACCAATTTATTCCCACAAAACTTCTTGATCTCATCTGCCCATCTAACTTTCTGCCGCCCCCTGCCACGCTTGCCTTCCCTAGGGATCCACACTGTTACCCTTAATGACCATGAACCTCCCATGAATACGCCAATTAAGGACAAATCACTACGAGAAGAAAACAAAAATTGATATAATGCAAAGTGCACTCAATACAGTTCTTGAGTGAATAAGCTGAGCTAGCAAAACCTGTACCGGTGAATCAGTCTCCCTCAGCCAGTGAATGGATAAATGATAACGCAGGAATGGTGTCTCACGTGCAACTTGACCAAGGCATGCAAATGCTTCGTGTGAACTCACTGGCTTTCACAAGAGAACACCATGCACGAAGGTATAAACAATGAAGGTCGGTATTCAGGGTGCACAGAAGTTGAGGATTAGTATTTGTGTTTTTGCATCGGGCTTTCTGCCCTGCGATGGTATGACATGTCTGGCAAGGTTGCAGGAGTCTGCAGGCAATCACTGCGCCGCTGTTGTGTGGCATATGCATTGTCATATTTCCCATCATTTCAGTAAATAAATACCGATAAACCATGATTACTGCCCTTTCATTTCTATATTCAAACTTGTGCTTCGAAGTCTGCCTGCTCAGGCTGCTAATTCGGTTACCAGTATTTTATGGGTGCTTGCTTATTCATCGTTCAATTGTGAAACGTTTTATAACTGAGAATCAATTGCATTGCACTCCCCTTGTCACATCCCATTTTGGGGGACATTCCCAGAGCGTTGCACTTTCAGACCGCGCCTAACAGCTCCGGTATATACAGAGGAAACCTAAAGAATATCACTTGCGCTAACACGATTATAAATCACAAAACAAAAGCTTAGAAAAGAAAACATTCGCTCCGAAAAGGCCCAATAATCTCATTCTTAAATAGTGACAGAAACATTGCGCCGAGGCTGCGAAAAAAATTAATTAAAAAAAAAAAAAAAACTGAACCCTTCTGAGTAGGGATACCCAAATTTTTGTGGTTTAATGCGCCGAAGCTACACATGTGTTATGAGGCAGCGCTCAGCGCATGCGCTACTCTCGCTCCCAGCGACCGATCCGCCATTATAATTGGGGGGAAAAATGTAAACAAAACGACGCCACATTGGATTAGCCAGGTTGTGAACGCCCAGCCAGCTAAGTGCTGCTCCGTTTTCTGAGTCCTGAATGCAGCAGTCTGGTAGGTGCTACGGCCGCCATCGAAACATTTCTCAGCCACCAAAATCGTGCGTTGCACCTGAGATGGCTTTTTGAACTGCGCAGGGCAAGCAAAAAAAAAAGGGGGCGTGTCCTTCTATAATCCCCCAAGTGTGGTTAGGGCGGTCGCCGCGAGAGGGCTACGCTACTGGAAGAAGGTCCATTGATTGTGACTACCTGGGGGATCTTTAAACGAGCGCTGAAGCCTTGCCACAGATGCATTTCTGTTCTTTGCCTCCGTCAGAAAAACGGCCCCCGGGGCCAAGACCGAATCTGCGTCCCTGGGCTTGTTTGCACCATAGAGTTTCATACTAATATATACTAGAGGGAAATCTGGCGCTGAATTCGCGGGCCGCCGTGGGTGGCGCCACTGCAGCTAGCGACGTTCATCGCCTACCTGGCTTGGTTAGGCACATGGCTTCTATTTCGTCTTGAAGCCAAAATCAATAAAAACTGGTAACATTGTTTTTTTTTTTTTTGTTCATCTTGCATGAAGCTTCTAAATATTCCTTGATAAATACATCCTTCTGGAGGTTTAACTTTATAATAACAAAACAAATTCGATTAATCTTCTGCAGTATTATTGCTGCATTTTTGCAGCCAGAGGCAACTTTCCAGCCTGTTCGTGAGCCGTGCCAAGGACAAGTGGAACGTGCCTGCCCGGTACACGACGGAACGCTCGCCGGAGCGCGGCTCCCCTAGACAGTGGCGCCAGATTTCTCTCTAGTGTATATTAGTATGAAACTCTATGGTTTGCACAATGCCTCAGCTGCTGAGCCCCCCTGGTGGGCTCTCGCCGAGCGACGAATGGAGCGAGTGACTCGCCTCCTTCTTGAAGGCCGCCCTGAGGTCCTTGTCCTGGTCCTCGGTCCAGTACCCCCGGTCCATGATGTAGTGGCGCAGCCGGGTGATCGGGTGGCCCTGCTCGTCCCACGTGCGCACCTCGTCCACCGACCGGTACGCCGTGCTGTCGTCCGAGGTGCTGTGGTGGCCAATCCTGAAAAGCCCACACCCCGTGTCCCTCTCTCACAGGCGCCAAACTTTGGGATCGCAGTACTGCAGCGTACTGGCATAGCCTTAAAGGAGGAACACTGGTCTTAAAACAACATCTTTTCAATCTTCAAGTAAACTCTGTGAAACTTGCCAGTCTTGCTGCTTTTTCCCCCACTGATTTCAAATAGGCCATGACTTTTTGAGTCGGTCGATTAGTTCCCAAGATAATTAGAGATGACTAGCCATTTTTGGTCAATCAATAGACAAAAACAGTGTTGCTCATGAAACTGTAATCTTTGTATTTTCCAATGCTATGAACACTGGTGGAATGCAACAGAGAGAAGCGGTTTTTTGATGCATCGCTTGGAATTCATTTTACAGCCCATTAAACTTTGGTGGCACCAGTGGCAAGGAACCATTTCGAATGCCCATTTCACACACCAAAGTTTAATGAGCTGTAAAATGAGTTCCAAGCGATGCATCAAAAAACCGCTTCTCTTATTGCATTCACCAGGGTTCATAGCATTGGAAAATGCAAATATTACAGTTTTATGACCAACACTGTTTTGTCTATTGATTGACCAAAAATGGCTAGTGATCTCTAATTATCTTGGGAACTAATCGACTGACTCAAAAAGTGATGGCATATTTGAAATCAGTGGGGGAAAAGCAGCGAGACTGGAAAGTTTCACAGTTTACTTGAAAATTAAAAGAAGCTGTTTTAAGACCAGTGTCCCCCTTAACTGAGAACCATCGAAAATGTAAATCAAAACTTCCACCAGCCACACACACAGATTTGCAGACTGAAGACCCCAATTCCATGAATATTCAAGTTTTGTCAAGTGCATCTCTCTGTCTTCCCTTATTTCTTTTCTTTTGTCTCCCCACATGCCGGCATTGGCCGGGGGGAAGACACCCCTCCAGGCAAGGTACTGTAAGGTACTGCCATATCTGGTCAACCGCACACATGGACGTGTGGCCTGTGTGCATGGGCATGTAGTTCTGGCATTCGTATTTTCAGCCGCAGTGAAACTGACAAGCCACAATGAATTTTTCTTCGGCCCCTCAAAACAGGCCACCGAGCTAGAGTAGAAAACCCCCAATTAAAGCTTTTTATCGGCAGCATGGACTCATTGCCAAGGTAATATATACCTCCCATTTCAGACAGCAGAGTGGCACCCACCCCGCCTACTCCAAACATCCACAGTGCAGCAAAAGCATGCTGTTTCTAAAGCGAAAGCTTTCTAGTGGGACCAATGGCGCCCTGTCAGAAAGACTAATGCATTTCCCCACAGACCAGAAAGTTCTGGTCGACCAAAAAGCTCTGATAAGATTTCTGGACACATGGCACGTGCGTGAAACCGGGCTGCCGTTGTGTCAAAACCGTTACTTGAAAATCACGAAAATGGAATGGTTCTTGATAGATAAGACAGCACACACATCAATCATGAAGTAGGAGGGCTATAGTTTAGCTGTATCTCATCAATCCTGTATCGGTATATCCCTAGATAGTTATCCCTAGATATCCCTAGATAGATATCCCTTGGTGGGTGAAAAATGGTTGTGTGGGCGACTTTTTCATTTGTGATTTGGGTTCTATGAGGGCTTGTTCCTTGATTGGACGCACTCCGAGTGAAGGTTGGACGCACTTGTAGCTTTCACATTTCTCTCAACTTTCTTCAGGAAGGGGTGGCAAATTTTCTCAGACCACTGCTTGGCAGCACATGCGCTGTGATACCAGCAACAGACTTGCAGCGACAGACACATGGCGGTAGGCAAACAGTGAGAAAAACTACCCGTTCAATAAACTACGGACAGATGCGACTCAAGGTGTTCATTCTGGCAGATCTGCATGATGGTGACTGCCCACCTGTAGGTCATGGCCTCAATGAGGGTGGGCTTCTGCTCCTCCATCGCGAAGCGGCGCGCCTCCTGGGTTGCCAGGTACATGGCCAAGATGTCCTGGCCGTCCACGCGGATCGTCGTCAGGCCGTACGACGGTCCCCGGGCGGCTGCGTTGTTCGAAGAGTTTAGGATGCGGGCACAGACAGTTACCGCACTCACACAGTTGTCGCTGCTAGGATAACGGACAAATGGACGGTGGACTGAACAAGCATTCTCACCTTGAGTGAAATTTTGGCAGCCTGTGTGGGCACAGCCTTGCAATCAAACGCTCGTAGTCACACACACCTCGTTACAGTCTTACAGGGAGTGTCAAAAGAAGGACGGTGTAGCCAAGGGTCACCGGGGCTGAGCACGCAGCATACTGCTGCTGCTGTAAGTCATGCTGGACTAATGTACAGAGAGTCCGTCAACGAAACCTCTCTCGGCACACTCTGATCTCGTTTAAAAACTCTTGCCCGCATCATGGAGTTGAGCCAGGTGATGATGCAAGCTTATGTGGCCGCATCGTAAAACAACTTACAAATCGTTCTTGCAGAAATTCTTTGTACAGCTGCCCTCGTTAGTCCCACTTGTTGCAAAGTTAAATTGCATCACATTACCAAATATATTCGTTAAAGCTTTGCCAGAGGAAAACCCCTTTAGCCTCTTGTGAACTGGCGGAAGCATCTGGTGCTGCTAGAGGTCGCCACTGTTCCAAGACGAGTCAAACAAGGTCAAACACCACAGGCAAAGGTAATTTTCATCACATTTCAAGATAAACACACAAGCACAGTTGGCAATCGTGGCGTTAGATAAAAGTGAGCGTACAAGGCAAACTCCGTGCACGTTTTGAGGTCAAACAAGCGAATGGCTAGGCAGAGTTGACCTTTCAAGCAGTCTTCAAATATTGCGGGTTTAACGCGCCTAAAGAACAGCTGGACTATGAGATGCGCCGCAGCAAAAGGGCCACTGATTAATCCGGACCACCTGCAAGTGGTCTTTGATGTGCACCGAAATCTCGACACACAGGGGGCAGCTTTCGCTTCTCGCCTCAATCTGAAAAGCGGCCGCTACAGCCAGGATGAAACCCACACCTTCTTTCGAGTAGTCTTAAAAACTACTGCAACGCTCTGCACATAACAGGCTAACCCACTTTTGACAACACTGAAGTGCCAGCGGAAAGTAATCATTGTAACGATATGTAACTGTAATAACTGGGCTGGGAAGAAAGAGGCAATTTTCTAAGCACTTGGAGTCTTTACCTGGCACTTGACAAAATGGAAACGTAACTGCGCAGCGACGCACGCTAAGCAGTGCGCACCACCGACGGACTCAACACAACCCCTGGAAAAGACCCAATGCCTTCCACACCACGTTTTTGTCTTTGTTTTCCCGTTTTCTTCTTGATTATTGGTGGATTCTACATTACGAAGGCACGTAATGTTTTTGTAACACCTCGGTGATCAACAATGGCCTAGAGGAGCCAACTTGTCTGACTATGATGACTCAGTGCTCTAGCTTTGCCCCACCCTGCATGTTTAAATCGACAAATAGCGAGCCAGCAAATATACAGCCGGACAAATACTAAATTGAGTGGTGCTTTTTTTTTTTCCCCCCCACATTTAAGACCCGTCCTCGAGCACATAATGCCCCGTGACCTCTCACAATCCTCCAAGGGGCCTGGGTTGGCTGATAGCGTCGGGCTCAATCATTATAACTGATACCACCACTGCAAAAGGCAGTTTATTTTGCCATGCAGCATACGGCAATGTTGGTGGTGCTGTGATTGCCCATTGTTATGCCCAATTTCATTGACGTAACTGGTGCTGTTATAAGCAGGTCCGATATAACGGCCCCACTACTTCAAAAATAAAAATGAAAGATCAAGAGGGAGGAGCCGTGAGAAGAGGTGCACATGCGCCATGTACCATATTTTCGCGCATATAATCCGCACCCAAAAATGCCGAAAATTTCAGTGGGCAAGGTAGGGGTGCGGATAATACGGCGGGGTTTTCCCTTTAGTGCAGCTTCAGGGCAATGCGCAGTTGTGTCGTGAAGCTCCTACACAGTAACACTGACAAATCCTTCACAAGGCAGCAATTGCGGCAAAACATACAAAGACAAGGAAGAAAAAACAAGGACGAGTGCACTCTAACAAGTAAATCTTATTAATGAATTGTGACCTTCGCCTTGCAGTCAGTGCATTCTACTAGCTAAATATACGCTTTTTCTGTCTACATAGTATGTGATGTGTTGCTTGAGCAATAGCTTTGGTGTAGCCTTTCCTGTATCAAATGTGCGGGCAATACGCGAGGATTTTTTTTCTTTCCCAGCGAGCTGAAAGTTGGGGTTGCAGGATTACATGCAGGGGCAGCTTATACGCATGAAAATATGTAGTCTCATGAAAGAAATTAACACAGCTGACCTAATACTACATGGTGAACAATGCAACTGATGCCCAATCTCTTCAATTTGCAGCTATTCGACACAAATCACGACTGCATTTGAATTTGATTTGAATTTAACATGCTCTACTCACTCCTGCTATGGTGTTGGCTTTATTTATGTTTAACCGACTTACATCAATGACATAAGCGGTACCAATCTAAAAATGTTCGCATCCTCAGAAAAAAAAAAAAAAAACAGTAGGTGCTTCTACTGAGGGCCATTGCTTTGTTACCTTGGCACTGTACCTTAATGTTACAAAAATAAAGCACGATAGACTTACCAACACCATCGCAGCTATATTGTTCGTTGGTAGGCGTTGAAATGGCATATCCATTGTTTCGGCTGCAAAACAAGGAACAGCATTAAGAGGTGTTGGACGATGCATAAAATCCACCCAGGCACAGCACAAACTCCCTGATTTCTTTCTTTGGGAATTACAAAAGCTAAAAAAGACCTCGTCAGATCCAAGCGCACTTACTGAATATTTTTGTGCAAATATGAAATTTTCGCACATCTCACTAATTGCCATTGCAAAACATACGTGTTGCAAGAAACTCGAGCAAAATGTAAAAACACAGATATTCGTTCACTCCCCCCACCTCGAATATCACGCTCAGTTTCAAACAACTGCAGGCGTGAAATACAAAGTGAGGGAGGTGTACGAAATCACACTCGTACAACAGACTTTACAGCACTGGGTAGTGTTCTTGGCAGAGTTAGTTACTTCGCTCACTTCATCTTGCGTCTTTGCATTACACAAGGAGGAATGCGCACAGTCCTCCACAGGCGTGGTAGTTTGCTTGTCTTAGGCACTAAGGGTGGCCCTTCACAAACTGCATAATATGCACATGGAGGCTTGTTAATGGCCTCCTGCATGGGATTTCTCAGTCTACTCTGGCTGTTAAGCACAGCAAATAACCAACTATCTGGAACAAACAAGCAACGAGATGGAAAAGGTCAACAAAGAGCTTTTCAGGGGCATTTTTCTTCTTTATTGCGTGTCCTTTCTCGACGGTTAAAAGTTAAAAGACGTTTTGAGACCAGTGTTAAACAGCATCACTGTTAAACATGTCCAGTTCACCTCACTCGTTGTGCCATGCAAAGCAATGCCTCAGTGTGGCAGCCTAACAGGGCTGGACGAGCAGCAAACTGAGCAACTCGGTATGAGCTCGTCATAAAAAGCTACGCAAAAAACCAATCCTTTGGAAGAAGAGACAGACGACACTGCGCTCATGTCGTCCCTTTCTTGTCATTCTTGTCATTCCTCTTCCGAAGTGCTTGTCTTTCGCACAGTTTCTCCCGACAAAGCTAACAGGGTGTCAGGTGTAAAGCGTGGATACCGGGGTGCACGAACCCCCCGGAACACCCACCAGATGAAGATGAGAGGAGCGCCGAGGGTGCCGGCGAAATTGAAGGCAGCGTGGGCGTCTCCCTCGCTTGAGGCGCCGTCCCCGAAGTAGCAGACGACGCACTTCTTCTTCTGGGCCAGCTTGAACGCGTACGCCGTGCCCACCGCTTGGGCCATTTTCATGCACGAACAAAGCAAAGCACGGTTGCGTTCACTGCCACTTCCAAGTTCAGCCTGTGTCAACTCAACCTGCACTTTGCTTTCCAACTTTCGCTGCTACAAACTGGGGCTAATGACCGTGTGCTTCTTTGGGTCAAAGACTAGACGCCGCTGCAACATTATTTCTTCCTGCCTGCACCCTCTTCACGGTAATAACGGCAGAACCCGGGTCAGATGTAGCGAAAGTGGGTAGAACAAGTTACACCGCCTCCCCTACTTCCTGGTACATTTACTCTAACTGAAGCGAATAAAGCGATATTTCCGATATTCAATTTTGCTTTGTATTGAGTAGCACTTTTTTGAAAATTTCGAAGAAATTTCCGAGTTCTAGGATGCAAAGGGATTGTTGTTTCAATGAACTCGGATACATGAAGCTGTACCTTGTTGAAAATGAAAAATGCCCCGCTACAACACATGAAAAGTATATGCTCTGCAACAAGTCGGAACCAGTTGGCCACCGGATGTATCGAACTTCGAGCACATGCGATTGACTACCATAAACGTGCAGCGAATTTCCAAGGTAGTGTTGACGGGCTTTGCCGCAACGCACTGGTGACGTGCGGGTTAGCGTCAGGAGGCACGATGTCTTTGTTTAGCGCAAAAAGCAGACAAAAAGAATAGAGACGAGAAGGCAGAGAAGGCTGTCTGCATATTTCATTGCCAAGGGAGTAAGGGGTGCTGATAAGAGTGACTGGGGTGTAACATTTCCAATGCGGGTTCATTCTAACCACAAACCATCGGGGGATTGACCAACAGTAGGGGCAAGCAAATTTGTTCGAGAGAGCACTTCCCAAGATTGGCTGCCCTGTTGCTAGAGCAATGCAAATGTATCAGATTTCTTTTACTCATTATTGATTAGAAACAAAAACTTGCAGTGAATTGAATTACGACCTCTTCAATATGAACACTGCTTGTGAATGAAGCTACACGGCACACCTAATTGAAAAATAAAAATGGGAAAGGAAATCTCCGCCAGACAAGACGTCACTCATGCTTACCTAACTAGTGTTCATTAATAAAAATACCACAAGAAATTCCCAATAATACCTAACTAGTGTTCATTAATAAAAAATACCCACAAAAAATTCCCAATAAGGATTAGCACATGATGGTGGAACAGAAAATGTCATGAAGGATTGAGGATCCCACGAGATCCCTTTGCAGTCCCTTCAATCAGTATAAAGATGTCTCCTTGCAAGCACGGCCAAGCGGCGGCAACTCTTTGTCAGTCACTTGTGCCAGTGTTGGATGACAAGGCGATAGTCATTTTGGTTCATACATCTCCACTTAACCTATCTTACACCCTGGTTAGCACACTTGCTTTCTGCAACGTCCACACGTGCTAAGCCTTTTTGTGCACCTGCACGATTTTGTGACAGAGGAATGTGAAATTCTAGGAACGTGCATTTGTGGCAGCAAAGCCAACTCTCATTTCCTTGTGATCCAAAGCCTGAAAATGTAAAAAAAAAAAAAAAAGGAGTTGAATGGTGCATACACAAAGTAGGCTGCGAATTGAACAAAATAGCAAATTCCATTTTCGAAGTATTGGTCTTTTGGACGTTGAAATGGCACCTTGTCAACAAGGAAGCTAAGGAATCCTAGAAAAGACAGCGCTAGGCCATTGGTGATCTTTGTGCAAACAGCTAACCGAAGTTAGGACACAAACTTATTAAGGCCGTTGGAATTTTACACACAGGCACTGAATGTGCTAGCAATTGGTCGAGAAGCCCTCTATCACCAGAAAGGACACAGCACCTTGTAAGGAGTCAGTCTCTTGGGAAACTCCTCAAATCATCCTTCTCTTCTTCAGTGCACAGTGCAAAGGTCGTTGATGGTGAGGGCTGCCCTTCATGTTCATCCCACGTGCTGTGCTTGTGATAAAACTGCTGTGTCAACGAGTGTCACGTGCAAACAAGCCCAAAGAGGCATTGACACTCCAGCTAGCACCACCAAAAAGCCATCTGAGGAATTTTCGAATTTTGGGGGTCCAACGCACGAAGCTACACCAGGGCTATGAGGCACCCCGTAGTGGAGGGCTCCGGATTAATTTTGACCACCTGCGCTGACCACAAATTTGATCTTTAATGCGTGCTGAAATCTGGCACACAGAAGTTTTTGCTTTTTCTACCGCAGCGGGGATCAGAACCATGTCCTTGGGCTTAGCAGCACAACGCTTTAGCAACCAAGCCACCACGGTGGTCTCGTACCAGGAACATGGAAGACACACTGTCCTTACTACCCTCTTCCAGCATCTGATCTCGGCGTACAACAACAGGAAAGAAGTGGGCTGCATGTGTTGTGTGATTGGGGCAGACGGGAATGGGTGGAGACTTGTTATATGACATGGACACCCTCCACCCGGTGGCCCACCTTGTGGCATCTGGGTGGCGAGGGTGGAGGAGACGGTGACGAAGTGGTGCTCGGTGGAGCCGTAGTGGATGGGCATCTGGCGGCCCTTGCCCAGGTCGTGCATCGTCCCGTAGCACTGCTGCATCGTCTGGTTCAGCGAGAAGCCCCGCCACAGCAGGACTCCTGCGAGACGGGCGCTAATTGGGACACTTCCGTGCATATCTTCCCCCCGCTCCGCGGCTCTCAAAACGCTGCGTTTAGTTGCCAGCATCTGAGAAATGAAACGGGGCTACAACACAGATGCGCCTTCCCTTTTTCTCTGCGGAACAACTACTCCCAAGAACAGCCGCTGTGTTCAGCTTAGTACCCTTACTGTTAACTATTACTGCTCAAATATGCCTATCAATAACTGTTAGATACACAAGTTCCCAGAGTATTTATCTTTATTCATCGTTGCTCTAAACAGCAGCTGGCGCCACTGTGATATTTAATAGCACCAACATCATGAGGTGATTCTTCAACCAACACGTAAAGATGGGATGGCAAATTTATGGAAAAATTCATGAGCTGCACGTTATGCGCAGATGTGGAGTGTTTGGCTTAGACACCCCCGGCCACATAGTCTAGTCTAAATTCATGCTCAAAAAGGCTGTGTTAGGCTAGAAGGGAAAATTCTTGACTGCTCATCTATTAAATTAACCGGGTGGGTTGGTTTATATTTACGTAACTTGCAACTATGCAAAAAAATAATTTCCGTCAATTTTTGTTTCCAGGCGAAGTTCCCTGTCATATGCACGTTTCTAGCAGATCATAAGCACGTTCTCGCTGGCTTTTCTGCACAGCTTTGCCATTTTATGGTTAAGCCGTCCGACGCAGTGAATACAGAAGCATGTGCATCTCACGGCGAAGCCAAGTTCATCTCCAACAACATTTCATAGCTTGTAAATATATACAAAAACTCAAACACTCCAAACAGTAAACAGGCTACAAATTTAACAGCAGAGTATATCCACCAATCACTCTAACAAGTTTCAAACATATTTCCAGGGATGAAAACCAGTACCGAACAAACATGCGCATTTTGCCTGGCTTTCCTGCACAGCGCTCGTGTTCTGTGGCTAAGCCACACCACGCAGCAAACCCAGAAATGTGTGCACCTCAAAGCAAAGGCAAATTTGATTCCCAATCGAGTAAACAGTTGTAGCTTTCAAATATACAAAAGCTCGGACACTTTACCAGCAAAAGCGTGTCATGAATCAAACAGCAAATTACTCAAAGTTCGAATGTTTGCCAACGACAAAAAAATTGGTGTAGCTTGCACTAGTGGTGCAAGGCTGGAGAAACAGCGGAGCTGGGGTCAACCTAGCTTCTTCAGGTTTTGATAAGATTTGCAAGGTGTTGCTAGGCTCTTCTAAGTTTTGCTACGTTTTGAGATGTTCTTGCTAGGCTAGGCTAAGTGCTGAGGGGTGAGGCCATGTGTAGCCAGATTTTACAAGAAGGTTCCAGTCATTCCACCACACTGACAGCGGATCCCAGGGAGGAACGAAGCTAGGTCGACCCTCAGCTCCGCTGTTTACCATTAGTGCAAGCTGCCCCATTTTAACAGTGGAGCTGTTGTACAAGCCGCAAGTTCGCCATTTCAGGAAAAAATACCAAGAAAATGGAAGCGCTCCGTGAGCGCATGCCTCACGGCGACCGGCCAAGTCCCAACTCGCGCAGTGGCTTAATAAAAAAAAAAAAAAAAACTACAGCACTGTTGCGAAGTGCTACCGCGCATGTAATTCTTGGCATGAGAAATATCATGATATCAATGCACATGATGATGACTACTACTAGCACATTGCGAAGCAACGACGGAACATGTCAATGAGCGATTTCAAACTTGTACAAATGCGTGGTGATGTGTCCTTCAGTCCTCACGTATAAAGAAATCCTGCAGCTTCACTATGGTTCAAGCCTTGCGCGGCTTAGTGCAAGCTTCGCCATTTGAGCTGACGGAAGTCTACAATGCTGGGATGACTTTTGGTCTCCTCGATTCGGCAACAATTTCTGCACTAGTTCACAAAAGTGCGTGCAAGTGCAGCGCCAGTTTTCGCACGCTACACCTTGCACGAGACGAGAACTCGCACAGGGGCTAGTGCAGAAGTGTAGAAGAACTGGTGCAGCACGGCGTCAAATCGAGGGCCGAAGTGCAGGTGGCGCAAGCTGCACTGGTAAATCGAGTGCGCGAGTGCTGCACCGCCTGAACTGGCGCAGAAAGTGTAGCCAAATCGAGGAGACCATTTGCATCCACCATTCGCCGCGAAAAAGACGACGACGTCTTCGATGCATATGACGACGACTACTAGCACCGCAACTATGCAAATAAACAATGATACTGAAACTTAACCATGTGTCCGGCAATGCTCACCTACAACAGCTTCGCCATTCAAAGTCTTGCGTGCGAGTGCGAGTTTCCCTGAACTCTGCTTTGCTTTTTCGTCATCCAAGAGAGAGAAGAATAGTAAGGGGTGCGCATATACGTGTATGCTCCTAGTGCTCACACTCCAGCAGGCACGAAAGCCGGCTTCACTGTTGTTAGTACGCTATCTGCGGTGGTGCACCTTTTACAGGAGGTGCAGCTTTTTTTCGTTAGTATTTTTTTTGTTAACCCCACCGGACCAAGCTGAAGCTTAAGGTAGGTCACCACCTTCTGAAAAAAAATTTACAAGTGTAGCCCAAACGTTACAATTACAGTCGAACACGGATATATCAACTCCAAGGGGATCGCGAAAGAATTCGATATATCGATAATTCCATATATAAAATACGCCTATTGAAGATTATCTGACAACTCCACACATCACTGAGAGTTTTCTGAAGTCGTGGAAAACGGTAGTTTACCGTTTTGGACCCTCAAAGCACGGAAAATCCGAACGCCAGCATGATGACCACCGCACTTTATTTATCATTGAATTGTCTTTGAGCTTCGCTTGTTTTTTTCTTCTGCGGTCGTAAAGTTCGCCAAATTGTCTTCAAGATTACAAACACGCACAAATGAGAAAATCAACGCTGTACACTGTTCCAAAACAGAGACGAATAACGCTGACGTAACCTCGGCTGCAGTAGGCGGTTGGGAACGTTGTCAGGCACTGAGTGCTGTTATCTTCAGAATCCGAACCGAACACCTCCCCCATCTGGAGGCGTGCAACGAAGTCGCTTTGCACCCGACACGCTCCGGAATAGCCGAGGCGGGTTGTGCTGCATTCGCCTTTACGTCAACGTTGATGCGTGCATCGCCCTCAAAACTACTGCGAGAATTCCGAACGCCCTTTTCAACCAACATCTTTTCAGCAGCCTGCACCTGACGAATTCCCGCCTTCGTTGCTCCGAAATGAATGCCTTGGACAAAACAAACATACAACGCCCGCATCGGTCCCCCTGCACGAGCCACCAAACAGCTCAATCACAGAAAAAGAGTGCCTCTGGTCAATTTCTTTTGCTCGTTTATGTCCTTTCGCCCAACCACTATCCGCGTTTCTAGCTATCATGGAGCTGCCCCTCGTTGCTAGCGTGAAAACAGCATGTTGAAGGCCATCGAAGCGACATAATGCCGCGGTCGCCGCCTCTGTCTCACCAAGCCAGGCAGCTCCTGCGATGAGTCAACATTATCATCAACTCCCACCCCATCAGAGGAAGCAAACTTCCAGGGGCACCTTCGGCGCGGAATTCGATATATCGAATTTGCCCTGTGATCAGGAGTTCGATACACGCGCACAACAGCCCTATACTTTTGCATGGGATTTTCAATAGGATGTTTGCACTGTTCGATATAGACAATAATTCGATATATCCGTGTTCGATATATCCGTGTTCAACTGTATATTTTTGGCTTGTAAAGCTTTACACAGTTATAAACTTCATAACGATAATATGGCTGAAAATTTCTAACAAAAAATTTATATAAATCAAAATGCGCGAAAAATATGCATGTTGGGCGAACAGTCATAACTACAAAATGGTAGGTGCGATTCAAACACGACTTGGCAGGAACGTAATGAGGACAATCACCTGTGCATCTAACCTCCACGATTATCACATCTTTAAGCTAAGCTGCGTAATCATAAAAATACCGAAAAATTCGATATCCGCCAAGTTCGGCTTCACACAACTAGCCATAGCAAAAAGTTGCCAATATTTTTAGTCATTCGGCTTCATTGCATAGTTCTATATATAAAGAAACAGCACACAAATTTTCGTACAAAAATAGTTAATACAAGCAAAGTTATCACTGTTCACGTAACTCATAGATGCAAAAAATCAAGTTTTGATAAAAATGGCTTTAAAGGTTTAGACCCATCGTAAAATCAATCAAAAACAGTCAATGCGCCTAAAATCCACCAGGCTCATAGCTTGCCCCCTCCTTGTAACCGGCCCGATCTCCTTTTGAGCGAACAGATGTGCACGCTTTTTTGTTGCTGTTTTGCATCTTACAGTTAGCTCACGTGCGGGCTGGTCATCATACGGTGACAGCCACTGGTCAGGCACGCCATCCTCGTACTATAACTGTAACTGTGGACTATGAAGTATACTATAACTGTCTCCTTGCAAGGCTAAAACTAAATCCGCGAGCTTAAAACGGCATACGAAAAAGCACAGACAATCAGACGCAAACACAAGGCAACGCAAATGCGTGCAACGTGAACAAGAGCAGGCCACCCACTGCCGTCTAGTGGAAATTTTGAAATAAATCGAATGTACAATATCCCGCAAAATGCGACCAAAGGCTTTAGAATGCACCTAAATAAATTAGCATTACGTAACGCATATGCGAAGAGACGTTTATGACGATATGGCAGATGCTATGGAATCAGAAACCTTCAGTTTTGGTTTCGGATGCGTTTCGGAGGCATTAAAAAACGATCACAATTTTTGAACCAATTAAGATAACAGCATATTTTTTTTGATAAATATTCTTCAATAGACAGGGATGTTCAAAATGTTAAATTTGAAAAAAAAAAGCCTTTCAGAAAATTCGTTTTTAAGGTGGTGACCCACCTTAAAATTCTAAGGCTCCACTGTCAAAACTACCACTGTTTGTCGACATCGGACAAGCGGCACTCACCGTACTCGCGGTACTGGACAAACACAAGATCGGTGTCATCCAGGCCGGCCGCGCTGCCAATGAGGGCGCCCTCCTCTCCGTAGTGGGTCATGTAGAAGGAGATGCGGCCCTGCCTCTGCGACTCGTACATGATGCGGTCGATGATGTTCAGCTGCACCATCTTGGTGTACATGCGCACCAGGAGGTCGCGGTCCAGCTGAAACAAAGGCCATTTCCCGAAGAAGCGATTAGGGGACGGTCGGATTGCGGGAGACAGCTCCGATGCAGTGGGGATGACCCCAAGTTGCTGAAAGGGGCCAAGAACACATTGATTGATTGTGGGGTTTAATGCGCCGACGCCACGAAGGCGATGAGGCGCGCCGTAGTGGAGGGCTCCGGATTAATTTTGACCACCTGGGGATCTTTAACGTGCGCCGAAATCTCGTACACACGGGCGTTTTTGCTTTTTGCCTCCATCAGAAAAGCGGCCGCCGCGGCCGGGAATCGAACCCGCGACCTCGTGCTCAGCAGCGCAACGCCTTGGCCACTGAGCCACCGCAGCGGGTGGGCCAGGAACACAAAGTACAACGTTGCTTATTTTGAAAGAACTAGCCTTTGGTAACCCACTCAGCTCATTGCAGCTATGAAAGATGTCCCTTTAAAATGAAACGCAAAAAGTACTAACAAATCTTAAAAATTTCGTACTACTGAGACGTAAATTGCGCAGGGGGTGACATACTCTTGGCTGGCACTAAAACCAACTTTATCAGTGTTTTAACTGTACATTAGCATTCAAGTGGCCCTACTACAACCACTCAGTCATGTTTATTGGTGGTGGCTTTGGCCAGCGGCCACCAAATGCACAAAAAAGCTTCTGCGAACCTCGGCAAAAAGTGGCTAGAGGAGTCGCCACTCCTTCATTATTTATTTCTAAGTTTGCCATAAAGTTATTCCTATTGTTATCGGGACATAGGAGTTGTTTCAATGAACCAGACTTGTATTTTCTCTTCATGGCCCCTTTATGTGTGCCAAGACCCTGGGACGCATGTCATGCCAGTGGAATGCAGGCACACGGAACGAAAACTACCATAAAAGTGTATCGGGGCCCTCCCAGCAGAGACGTACTTCATTTTGATGTGTTTTTCCAAATGGACACATTTGCAAGTACATCTGCTGCCTCTGCTTTCGACCCTCTCCCCTAACAACCCACAGTTCAGAGGAAATCTCAAAGTTGAGATGCTAATAATGCTGAAATGAGCTTAGCCGCCCTAAAGTTTCATATTAATAGACGTTCTTTCGCACAAAGAATCTACGAGCCGTGACACGGCCAGTCTACACTCACAAGCCCTCCCTGCAATCGGGCTTGAGCAGCAGACTAACGCACATGGGCTGTGACAGACAGCACATCATAAACTCAACAAAAGCAAACTATCTTGGGTTAGCTAATTATAAATGCACTGAAATGTCAGCCCAGGATAGGCACTGTTATTGAACACCTAGCAAGAGAAATATGTCAGCCATTGAAATCGAGGCATCGATGAACTTCTGTCTGGTTGGTATTGATCCTAGAAGACATCATAAAGAAAACGCCGACCACAAGAGAAAATAAAACAATGACGTTTCGGACCCCGTAACGGGAGCCTTGTTCATACTAAAATCTAAGAAAGAAATCAAAGAGTTTAAGTAGGCTGAAGCACATGACCTAAACACCTTGCGTAGCGTGGGCAAGATTGCTGTCTGTGCCGTTCAGAGTGCTTTTTGTCTGCATCATTATGAATTCCAGATACAGCCAAGACACGAAGTCATTCTCGGTGGCGACAATACGTGCCTTGCCCCAGTCTATCTCATGGTTAGACAATTACGCATGTTCCGTGAAAGCATCAGCGGACACTTTTCCCTTCTTTACGTCGTTACAATGCTCTTTTAGCCGTCTTTAGAAATTTCTCAATTCCCCCACGTATACTCAATCGCAGTTCGCGCATGGGACTTCATACACAACACTGGGAAATCGTTCTTTTGGTAATCTGTCTTTCAGTGTCACAAGAGTGTTCTTTAGCGTCAAGGTAGAAACACGATTTCATAGCTTTTAGCGTAAACAAGGCTGCCGTTCTGGGGGCCGAAACGTCATTGTTTTATATTCTCTTGTGGTCGGCGTCTTTATTATGTCTTCTACGTCAGCCATTGCTACTGCAGCCTATCTTGTTGGACGCTTGTCACAGGAGTGGGCACAAACGGATGCAAGGCAGATGCAAGGACCCTGGCAGATGCAAGGCCCACGGGCCAAACCGTGCGGCCGATTGTACCTTTGGGTCCTCAACGCCGTCGGCCAGGGTGCCGTCCTTGTTGAGGATGCTGAACATGGGGATGCCGTCGTGGGCGTTGGCGGGCACAAACTCCATCTTGCGGGTGGTCCCCATGCGGTGGGACTGCAGGGAAGGCGCCTGGAAGCCGGACGTCTCCGCCTCCGACACCAGCAGCCTCTGCAGCACGTGAGCGGTGTAGAAGAGATACACGACGGAACTGGCATTACATGCCTGCTTGGAGTGATGTTGAGCTACGGTGAAAAAATAAAAACGTGGATGGCATGCGTAGTTTACCTGTAGAACTCATTTCAAAATGTTCAGACGACGGACAAATTTTTCAAGCGGCCGCAACAAACTTGTACGTGATGCCTACAAACCCGCACGTTCACTACCTATGTACTATAATGAGCAATATGAAAGGGAACACAGGAGCGCGTGGAAAACGCCCTCAGGCCCAGTTTTGAGTGATACAGAGCGGCCGCCGTCGGAAACAAAGTGGAAAAGGGGACGCTGTTCTAACAACTGTTCCCATTCCCGCCGTGCGTCTTATCGGCAAAATGACGCAAGCGGCTGCCTTTTCGAAATCCCAGCGTGGTGGGAGTGCCAACAGTTAGTGGAAGACCGCCCTCCTTTCCCCCTCTGTTTTTCACAGCGCCATCTGCGTATCGCTTCGAGTCTGTTTCGAGGCTGTTTGCCACGCGTCCCTCTGTGCCCTTTCATATTGCTCATAATAGTACACGTACAAAGGTAGTGCATACAAGTACCTTTTTTTTTTGTTTTATTATTCGGGGTAAAAGCAACGAATCTCTGCCATGGGGACCTTCACCACGCGGAATACTTCTGATTCTGGTAGTCTTCGCTGTCATGCACTCCTGCCAGACTTTTGGTTTTACCCGCTGCCTTTTCTATTGCCTTGCCTTTACTGCCTTTCCTTTTTCCCTTCTCCGGCTTACTGTTTTTTACCTGCTCCTGTCCGTGTCCTACTTTCTCTCACGCGAATTTTTTTATTCTTAATTCGTTTTTTCCTGCTTCCATTTATTTTCATAATTCCCGGCAGAGCTTCCTTGCCAATCCTCATGAAAGGGGTATGAGGCATATTTCACTGGTACCACTACCACCACCACGTCGACCGTCGGAAGCTTTCTTTTCCACGTGGCTGCTTATTTTGATTCCCCGCAAACACATAAGCGTAGCCTGTTCCGCGGACCCGTAACGGAACATAAATATGAATCTCGATCCTTTCTCAGCAGTCTGTTCTGGGAACACGCAGCCGTAATCTTCAAAAAAGCTCGAAGCTTTTAAATAGGCAAAAAAAAAAAAGGCACTGCCGACCATTCTTTTTTTGTGCCTTCAGGGTTTTGTATGCCGTAGTGGAACGTGCGTGAAATGCTGCAGCTCGATCAACTACTTCTTTTAGGATCCCCGTAGATTACTATTACCAGGTGCTTTCAAACACAGATCGCTCATGCCGAAGCCGGCTTTTTCCGACTGTTCGCATAAAAAAGGACGGAAGCTTCCAGAGCCGGTAAAAGAAAAAAAAAAAAGAGCGCGGGAGTGGATCCACAATGCGTAAAAAACATAAAAAATCACTTTAAGCTCTACGATCAGAGAAGAATTACATTCCGCATGCACCAAACCACGTTCAATCGAACCAGGAAATCTGGTTCAGCCTCCGGTTGCAGCGCGTTCAATACGCTAAGCGTAGGCCCAGTCGGCATGCCTGGGGAACGGCACGTGCGAAAGGCATTTGAGGTACAAAACACGACAGTTTTGAAAGCAGCTCGGCTAAAAAAGCAATCGGCGCTTTACGCGTTTTACAGTTTTAGATTACATTTTAAATGGAAGCGCAGGAGGTCTATCCGTTCTACAAGGGGAGCGCCGGTCAGCCTAGTTTCAACACAACTGCCACTCACAGGGGAAGACGAAAGCAGACGATGTGACATTTTTGGTCGAAGAAAAGCGAGCCTTGCGGCCCCAATTAAGCGTCCGTAGATCATCGTACAAGAGAATGAGTATAACGTCTGTACTTTTACAATTTAAAGGCGGAAGCGTCCTGACCCAACCGCTACCACACCACCATCGCGTGAGCTGTCTGCTCTTTTAGAAAGACTCGACAGCAACATTCGTAGCCAAGACGAGCCTGAACTTTGCGTTAAAAAGCAACAAACAAAATTTTGCGTATGAAACCGAGCCGATCCAAAATAAAGCCGACAATCAGTCAGCTCAGCTGCTGAGCTGTTTTTATTGCACGCAAGTGGTATTTGTTCGCGGTCATGATAGCAGCGAAGTTGTCAGCTCGCGCGATCCGCGCTGTTGCTCAAACGCACCGGAAAGCTGCAAGTCCCAGACTCTACCACACGTCGGCGATTCTGAAAGTGAGTAGGAGTGCTTTGTTTTGTGTGCGCTATCGCGTGCGCGAATGCGCGCAGATGGATCGCGTACGTCACGTGCATTGTTGCAAATATTTCGGTTTCTCACATCATTTTATTTTCTTCCGTGCGAACAAAACACGGCGTTGGCCAAGTGTTGCGCGTTGTCATTGCGTAACGGCAAACGCTCGCGGCGATTAGGGTAATTACCGATAATTACGGGGTAGCCTGAGCGGCCCAAGCCAAGAAAAACTGGTTAGCGAGGTGTTCGGAAAAAGCCGCTAGTTTCGTAAAACTGTCTGCTACAGCCTAAAGGCTGACGAACTTTTCCTGAAGGCGGAAGATTTGCATGAACCTGACGTAGTTATTCGTCGCATACCACTGGGATGTATTTATTTTCGCTCTATTTAATAATTTTGCCATATTTTGTACGTTGAAATATTTGAGCCGCCCTTTTTTTGGCTGACAACGCTTCGAAAGTTCGGCGCGTCGTCGATTCTTTTTCGTCTTTTCCGCCATTTTTAAAGCAGCACGGCGCGAACGTAGCCATCGCCTGATTGGGCGCGCCGACGTCAACAAACAAGGGACGAAGGAACTCTTGAGCAACGATAAGATACAGTCAGTCGGAAAACGTCGATATTCGTTTCGCTTTCTTGTCGGAAGTACGGCCATGGAGAGAGAAATCTTGTTCGGCGACCGTCTGCAGCTTCCCAGCGGCGGTGCTTCGTCGTCGTGCGAGCTCGAGCTGCTCCGGCTGCTTCGCGACGTCGACTTGGCCTTCCTTGAAAAACACCAGCGCTGGAAGGCGCGCCTGGACGAAGCGGAAGACGCGTTGGGACGTCGCGACGCCGAGCTGAAGCAGGCGAAGCTGGAGCTGTCCTCGAGTCGTGAAGAGGCGGCCCAGCTTCGGGACCACGTCGGCTACCTGGAGTCCTTTCAGAAGGACCTCGTGGCCAAGTATGACCGGCGCATCGGCGAGCTCAAGGAAGACGTGAGCAGAATTAAGAAGCGCTACTGCGACCTCAAGGCCGCATCTAACATTCCAGACGCCCATTTGCACCGGGCGCCTTCGTCAGAAGAGGAGGAGGGCTTCTGGAGGGCGCGGGCCATCGCGCTCGAGAAGGAGCTGGCCAGGCTGCGAGAGGGCGAGGCGCAGCGCGCGTCTGCCAAGGAGCGCGAATTGGAGAAGCTTGTGTCGGAAAAAGACGGCGTGATTGACAGGCTGACGGATAGGGTGACTCAGCTGACGAAGCGCCTTCGCCAGGCCGAAAGTTCCGAGCCGAAGGCGGGAGCCGTGCGCTTGGACAGAGAGCCTCCGGACTTGGTGGAACAGTACCTGAGCACGCTTCGTGATGACGGAGTGCTTGAGAATGCGGCCGAACTCCGAAGCAAGATTAAGCGGCACATGCACGAGTTCACGGCTAAGATAGAACAAGACAAGAGGACCATTTAGTAGTGTGTGCGCATTTTGTATATAGGGGGTTTGCTATTTGCCTTGTTTTTAACCAATAAACGCCGGTTTGCTCTTCAGGTACAGTGAACTACTTATGGGAGATTTTTTTTTCGTATGGTGTACGGAACAATATGCCATGCCTTTTGGTCTAAAATGAGATTTTGGCTAATGAAGCAATTCACAATTTTGTGAAAGTGCCTATTACGTGCAAAATTAAGTATGGTAGAAATATGTAAAAACAATTCGTGAAGGTCTTTCGTGTTCGGCAACGTTGTGGTCATCTACTCACATTTTTAGTTTCTCTTTAAACTTTTGTCGTAATTGTGTCAGTTGAAACTAATTTCTAGTTCGTATTGATTAGGGGTTTCCCTAGCTCATCTGATGGTTCATGGAGCTTAAACAAGTACGCAGGCTGTGTTTGGGCCATAAGTAATAATTTTTTGCTGCCGAATGCACTTTCATTCTAACAGAAAGGCGCTTAAAAGAATCATTGCAGGAATGCCAATTTTCTAGATTTATTCTTGCACAAGGTGCGTGCATCGTAAAAACTTAAAAAAAAAGGTGGATGTTAGCCTAGTTTTGGTGCCCCAAGTTCTTGGATGTCTGATTATAGAACAGCGACAAAACCTGACCTTGGCTGCTTTCAACAATTTTTTTTTTTATCAGGGTTTTTGGCTTGCCACGTGTACAAGCGAGATATCGTCAGAAACGAAGCACAAGTAACACAGAAACAGCTGTTCCATGTACTTTCAGGAGCGTCATTGAAGTCTGCTCCACAGCTGTTGTTTCGCCCTGTACCTGCGGCAGTATTGTTCCAGTTTAGTGTATATCTTTGATTTTATCAGCTGACACCCTATCTCAAGCAGGACGGCCAAAAATAAGAGAACTTTTTTTGTTTTATGCTGTGTTGCAAAAAGTAGTCATAATAGAGCAGACAAGCTGCAGAAATGTGAAGCTTGATAGGGGGAAAATACAATGGTTGGCTGTATTCTCTGTTGGAATGTTGAAGAGTCTGGTAAAGCCAGCCTCCAAATGAGTTTGCGAGCGCGAATTCTGTCATTATGCTGTACAAGAGCAGTGGCAATGCACAGATTTGTTGCGTGACCTGCTGGTTTGGAGGATTGACGGTCGCATAAGACTTTAAAATCGCATAAGTCGCACTTTTTTTATTTGGATCATCTGCAAGGTTCGGACATTGGGGAAGGAGGGGATTTGAACCAAAAATAGTAAAGGTGGGATTTGAATTCACGGCAGGTGTTTCAGTATTAAAAATAGCAAATCGAATATTCCTTTTTTGTGAATGACTGAAACGGTACGATTTCAGAACTATTCGAAATTTGTAATATTGTTTGAGCAATTCGCTCGATACAAAATATTACAAATTATTGAATAGCGAATTAAATATCCTTCTATTTCATTCGGTCAATGACTAGGAAGGTGAAATTTCAGAACTAGTATTCGATATTCGAGTGATTGATTGTGGGGTTTAATGCGCTGACACTTCACAGGTGATGAGGTGCGCTGTAGTGGAGGACTCCGGGTTAATTCTGACCACCTGGGGATCTTTAACGTGCACCGAAATCTTGTGCACACGGGCGTTTTTGCTTTTTGCCTCCATCAGAAAAGCGGCCGCCGCAGCCGGGAATCGAACCCGTGTCCTCGTGCTCAGCAGCAGAATGCCTTAGCCACCGTGGCAGGTTATTTGAAATTCGTAGTATTGTTTGAACAGTTCACCCATAATTATCAAATGCTTAGTACAACACAACACCAAAATAGTTGCAAAATTTCTGAATAGTCAATCAAATATTCTTCCTTGTTTGGTGAATGAGTGGTACATTTTCAGAACTACCTTAAATTGCAATATTGTTTGAGCAATTCTTGAATACTTCTCAAATACTTGGTATGATGCAGCGCCATATTATTCTTTACAGTTATCTCAAAAACGTCGCTATGCAACGTACTACTGTGATTGGAGTACACAGGATAGATGGTTCAGTTTGCCTCGCCACGTTTTATTTGCGAGTGAGGGGGTGTTGAATGCCTGCTCATGTGCCTACCTTGTCTACGTGATGTGCTGCTATGATCTTATTCATTTTTTCATCTGTGGTAAAAGCTTTTTCCTCCGTATGCATTTACATTCCCTAGTGGCAACCCACGCTCCTCAAAAAGTATGTTTTGACAGATTGTCTCATCAATGCTGAAAAGGGACAATGTTTGGAAAACTGGAGCATGCTCCTTGCCAGGGTTCCCAGGAAAGTAGGCTTTCGTACTCCGCTTTGAATCGCTAACATCTCTGCCTCATGACTCCACGAAGAAGTGCGTATGAAGTGCCTGATCTGCAAAAAAGAAAAAAAAAGGCAAGGAAAAAAAAAGGAAAGAACGCTGCTGCAGTAATAAATTTCCAGTGTTCACACACACGCACGCACACATAGCGGAATCAGCTTTTTGAATAGAAGGCAGTTGGCTGGAACTAAGTCACTGAGAGAAAAGGAAGGATTTCTGGGCAGCAGGAGATCTTTTGTCACACAGGATATGTAAACTACCGCTTTGTTTTGACCACAGACAGAAGTGATGTTTCACAAGTTTGAAAGAGAAGAAAGAACTGCTCAGAATTTGTAGGGCAAGTATTTTTGCAACATTGCTTCGGGTGATGTTTGTAAGGGTGTGGGAGCTTTCTATGTGGAGAACCAGTGAGTGCCCTCTGCATACCGTTATAAAAGAGATGTAATCTTCTTAATAAATGAAAAACTAACCAAATATCGAGCTGTGGAGAAAGAGTGCTTGGCCATCATTTTGGCTATGAACAAATTCGACTCCCACTTTTACGTCCTCCCTCTATGTCTGCAGACTGTCGTATCTCCTGGTCACTGACGTACCTGAAAGACCCATCTGCTCACGTTGGCAGCAGGGCTGTTTGTGACCAGGCATTGTTTATTTCTGTCATTTACTGGTTTGGCAACAGGCGTAGCAATGCCAAGGCATTTTCATACTCCCCTATCC
This sequence comes from Haemaphysalis longicornis, assembly GCA_013339765.2. Taxonomy (NCBI): domain Eukaryota; kingdom Metazoa; phylum Arthropoda; class Arachnida; order Ixodida; family Ixodidae; genus Haemaphysalis; species Haemaphysalis longicornis. The sequence goes on along the minus strand of CM023452.1, from coordinate 75,182,886 downwards.
TAACTGACTGCATCTCTCGATGCTGGGGGCAGCCATTTGAAATATTTCCCATTCACTGATATATACACCACCAGCACACTGTGAGGACCCTGGGCTTGCTTCCATCCCGAGTTTTCTTTCCAACCCAAGTTCTGCTCCTGTGTCCCCGGCACTTCAACAAACCTGTCGCTTCCTTGATCCATCTGGACGTACCCTGCCCCCGGAGTTACCTGCCTGGAGGCGGCAAGAGGTTACCGTTTGCACCACTTGCTTAATTTCCACTATAGTTCATATCACAAGCTAGCTGCAGCACTGTGGAGGCTACATTGTTATCAATAGTACGCCCACTGACGGCGTCTAACTTGCCGTGAAGGGGGTCCTGAAAGGACACTCCCCTCTCGGCAAGTGGCACCGCAAGGCCCCAGCGCCTTTTGTCGCTCCCTTCGCGGTGAGTTAGGTGCCCTGAGGGGGACAACAATGTAGCCTCCACAGTGCTGCAGCTAGCTTGTGATATGAACTATAGTTTCACCTCTTTCCGCTACGACGCACAGTGCGCTCACGCCAGCGGCTCCAGGCATGCCGGTGCTTCCACCTGCGATAATACTGGTGCACACAGTGTTGTGGGCAAGTTCTTCCGCTTACTCCAAGGCTGCCAGTGCCTCTGGAAGTCCAGCCTCTGCGTGGGGTGGGACCACTACAGCCCTTGCCTTTCCCAGAGCACCCCTTTGAAAAGTGTGCGGATTGAGCTGGTGCTGCACACAGATGTTGTACTACTGCTGGGAACTGTGGGGATGTTTCCGCGATTGATTACCTCGCACGCTCGTACACCGAGACAACTCTGCTGCCGGCTACTGCTGCAGAGGAAGTGACTCATTTCCTCTTGTGTCGTTTCAAGTGCTGGCATCATGCTGCGAGAATTACTCGGCGAACAAAGCTACTCGGCGAGCGCTGCGTCATTCGCCAGGCCTGTGCAGCTTACCACCCGGAGACAAACGCACTCACCGAGTGATTTAACTGCACTCTCAGTGAAAGTTACAGGGTGTCTACCAACCTGGAAAACAGGGAAAACCGGGAATTCTCAGGGACTTTGAACAGTCTGGAAAAACTTGGGGAAAACTCGTTGGTATTGGTGCTTCTATCAGGGAAAATCAGCTGTACTGTACAAAGGAAGCGTAATTCACGATAATGCTGGCTCAAGTAACAGCGAGTCAAAAGTAGGCAGCCCTCCGGAGCCATCGCTGATGGTGCTGTCTGAAGTCACTGGTTCCAGTGAGAACTGGCTTCATGCAGCTTGCAAGTCACCCCCCCACCCCCCCTGCTACCTTGTGTTCTTTTCGGTGTTTCCCAGACTCCTGAAAGGCGGAAGAAAACGTTGCGCACCGCGATAGCTTGTTACGGCAGCGTAAGGGAGTCTACAGGAGCGGGGCAGTAGTAGCTTTCAACCCTATGCTGGAACACCTGGCACCATCTACTGTGGTTTCTAGTTAGCGGACGCACGTTGCGAATCTTTGAGTTGTGAATCTGGCGTAATAATAAAAACACATTTCTCTTAATTTCCAACTTTAAAAGTTCGCAGCTGTGTTTAAAATACTTCTTAAGTGTCCAATATAGACATTGTACCCTGTTCTAAGACTTGCCTTTAACTGCAAGCCGGCACTATATTCCATTGCTTAGAAGGACAGCATGTTTCGGCTTCATAGCTTTCGCTGTGCTCCAAAAGAACTTTACATGGAGTCACCATAGTGGGGTGTAGTTGAGATGTTTCTGATTTCCAATGTGAATCCCAAATAAACTCTTCCCGCTCATCCTGCGCAGCGCTTTGGTGCTAGAAGTATGGTGGCGTTTAAGGGCACCTAACGTGATGGTGTTTAAGATGCAGGTGTCCCTCATCCAAACCAAAGTAAGCTCTTTGAAGCAGTGAAATACAGCTCTGAGGCATTGAGTGCGAGCTAAGCACATGACATTATGGTTTTACCATGCTTTTTCGATATTTCATTGACTGAATTTTAATACCTGTTATGTTTTCTTTTTGGATGAGATAAAAGTTACTGGTTAGCATTCAAACTTTATTATGTCATATTTTATTTTATGAGGTGCGGTTTAGAGGGTGACAGCAACTGGTGAACTGGTGTCAGCCCGTGTTGACGTAAAACAGAGTTCTGTGTCACTCGGGAGTTTATCAAAAGGACTCGGAGAAAACCTGAAAAACTCGGGCAATGAAAAAACTTAACGTGCTAAAATTTTGCACCACCCAACTCGGTATTATGATGGAACCAAGTGCAATTGAGCGGGCTCATCGGATCGGAAAATTTGTCCCTGACAAAACAAGACCAATCGTGGTAAAGCTTGCTCACTTCAAAACAAAAGAAAAGATTTTAGGCTGCGGAATCAAGCTTAAAGAAACGACCTTCGCCGTAAGGGAAGACTTTGCTGCAGCCACTCGCCTTGCAGGTGCTAAGTTGCTTAAATTCATTCGGCCAAAAAGTGTGCATTTATGCTGAGAAGGGACAAGCTGTTTGTTGGAACAAGACCTACTTGTATGACGCGAAAAAATTGATAGCATTACGGAGCTTGAAAACTCACCCATCATTACATTGGATAACAGACCCACTATCACAAGCACCACCTCCGTTGGCAAGCACATGACAGGTTTTGAATCATTCCGCCTCGTGTAACACGTGTGTCCCGCCCTATGGCATTTCTAAACTTAAACATCGCATTTACTAACATACAAAGCATAATTCCTAAACACGATTAAACTTTACAGTGTCATAAATGATATCAGTGCTGACATAGTCATACTAACTGAACATGGTTGCATCAAGACATTATAGATACGGAAGTGTTTCCCTCCAACTTGAACTTCACAATTTTCGCCGCGATCGAGATAGCAAGAGAGGAGGTGGCGTGCTGATAGCCATTACTAATACCCTAGCATCTTCACTTATATTCCATGATCACAAAATAGAATTAAACCTGGGCACTTGTCTCAAACGGAGCCTCGAAATTTGTTTTTGGAGCCCTGCTAATAGGCCACCAGACAGCCACCCCCGACTTCTGCGACCTACCTTCATCAATCCCTACTTACAGTTACCAATAAATATCCTCAGGCAACCCATATTTTTAATTCGGTGACTTCAACTATCCAGCAATCATCTGGTCGTTGATTTCAGTGTCGAATGGGTCACTGTCTCAAGAACATCAATTTTTAAACACTGTACTTGATTTTAATCTCCACCAGGCCAATAACCTGCCCTACCAGGGGTAATAATATCCTAGACCTCCTGCTAACTTCGTGCCCTGACGACATAAAAACAATTAACACGCTCCCTGGTCTTAGTGACCACAAACTAATCCATATTTGCATCTTCCTTCCCCGCTGAAAAAGAAATCACCCACACAGAAGATAATCACAGATTACAAGAGAGGAAATTTTAATGCCATTAATCACGAACTCACAAAATTCTTAGTGCTAACTTCGGATTACGCACCTAACTGGTAGTGTCAACGCTAACTGGGAACTTTTAAGACTACAATGCTTAACCTTAAAAATAAATACATTCCTACTACCCTCATTAAATCAGATTCCAACTGTCAATGGTTTAACAAACAGCTAAAATCACTCTGCAACCGGAAGAAAATGCTTGTACAGATCGGCTCACCTAAGCCGAACTCCAACTGCATGGGAGCGCTATCGCTCATGCGCGAAACAGCACTTAACCGAACTCAAAGCTACAAAAATTAAATTCTTTTCCGATGACCTATTATCGATTCTTCAATCAAACCCTAACAAATTTTGGCGCATGCTTTCCCTACGTCACAATCTAATCGATTAGACCTCACCTAATGCTGACGGAGAACCAATCGACGCCGCACAGTGCGCTTCTGCTTTGAATGACCCACTTTTCGTCCTGTGTTTCCTCTGCTAATACCACTGATACCGTAGCATTGCCGGATCCAGAAGCTGTAGCGATGCCAGGAATTGAAATTTCTCCAGAAGGGAGTATTTAAACTGATTAACGATCTAAAAGTTTCTTCCTCGGCCGGCTGCGACAATATTAACAGTAAATTACTAAAAAGTACCATTTCAGTCTCTAGCCAGATACTTTACTTGATCTTCACACAATCATTACAAACAGGAAACGTACCAGACGATTGGAAGAAGGCTAAGGTTATTGCAATTTTTAAATCAGGCAACCGCGCAATCCCAGCAAACTACCGACCTATTTCCTTAACCAGTATCCCATCTAAATGCTCGAACATATCATAGCTTCAATCTTATGACTTATCTGGAATCCATCAATTTTTTCTTTGCTCATTAACATGGTTTCCGGAAACTACTATCGTGCGAAACCCAACTAGCGGAATTCACCGATATACTTCACTTCATGAACGAAAAATCTTCAAAACTGACGCCATATTTTTAGATTTCTCTAAAGCATTTGACCGTGTCCCTCATAACCTATTACTATCTAACTATGCAACCTTGGAATCCTCTCAACATAATTTTCCTGGATAGAAAATTTCTCTAAAAAACCGGAAGCAGTTCACAAGCGCTAACGATTATGACTCACCTCTCTCTTACGTACGTCGGGTGTCCCCCAGGGTGCCTGCCTCTCCCCCGCTCTCTTTCTAATATACATAAACGACTTGCCCAATAACGTACTAACAAAATTAAGACTTTTTGCCAATGACTGCGTGGCTGTACTCTCCAATCTATAAACCCGATGACAGAGCTAAACTTCAACATGATCTAGATAAATATGTAGCTTGGTGTGATAAATCTCTTATGCCATTAAACCTCACTAAGTGCAAAATGATGTCATTCACCCGTAAAATTGATCCCAGCACAGTACACCTTTAGCATACGTCTCTTCCATTAGCCTACACTACTATCTTACAAATATCTCGGAGTGCATCTATCATCGTCGCTATCATGGTCAAACCATATTCAAATCATCTGTTCGGAGGCCTCACGCACCCTCGGATACCTGCGCCGGAACTTAAAATTAGCCTCACCAGACATTAAAAAGCTAGCTTATGAAACTTATGTCCGACCGAAATTAGAATATGCCTGCTCAATCTGGCACCCCTCACAAACTTATCTTACTAATGGTATAGAACGGATTCAAAACCACGCTGCCCGTTTTATTTGCTCCCAATACTCTAAACGATATTAGCGTTACGGCACTAAAAGGATCATTGAACGTGCCGTCACTTGAATCTGTCGCATCATCTTCTCGGTTGTGTCCTTCTGCATGCTTTCTATTATCATCCTAAATCGCGGCACGTCCTGCTTCAAACCATCACACAGAACTTCATCCCGCATAAACCACAGTCAGTCCTATCGCAACCCATAAATGGACACAGCATCTGCAATGATTAACTCCTTCTTCCCAATGGGATTACACTCTGGAATAAACTACCCCGATAATTTAGTAACATGCAGTAACCGCCAAGCCTTCCGCAATAAACTAAAAAATTCACTTGTCACAATCTAACCTAAATTTTTTATTCTCCTGCCAGTTTTTACAATATTTTGAAGTACTGTTTAAAATGTTTCATATTTCTCTGAATGTTTACCCCTGTAACTTTACGTTTACCTTGCACTTGGTAATGTTTACTGTATACTTTGCATTTTGTATGCTTTGTCTTATTATTGTTCTCTGAATGTTAACCCTTGGTACCCTTTGGAGTTTTTTTTTTTGTTTTTGTGTTGTTTCCCTATACTTTGTACGCCGCACCCCCTCCTTATGTAATGCCTCGGGTCTTTAAGGTGGAATAAATGAAATTTGAAAATGTCAACTTGGTAGATACCCTGAGTTGCTTGGTGGTAAATGAGGTGAACCATTGTTGAATATGAAGCAATGTATTTACGCATCGGCCGTGGCAGCCCCAAGCAAGGACATGGGCTGTCTCCACTTTCACATCTTACCCGCCGCGGTGGCTCAGTGGCTAAGGCGTTGCGCTGCTGAGCACGAGGTCGCGGGTTCGATCCCGGCCGCGGTCGGTCTCGATTTTCTGATGGAGGCGAAAAGCAAAACGCCCGTGGTGTACGAGATTTCGGCGCACGTTAAAGATCCCCAGGTGGTCAAAATTAATCCGGAGCCCTCCACTACGGCGCGCCTCATCGCCTGCGTTGCGTCGGCGCGTTAATCCTACAATCAATCAATCACTTTCACATCTTCAGAGGGCCCCACTTCGCGGATAGAACATGGGGTTCACTTGTTTAGCGTGACTTCGCAAACCAGCGAATCTAAAGAGAGCACCATACGCTGACTTCCTGTGTATTTTATGTTGAAGCAGGCCATCTCGAGGGGGGTTTTGTTAAAAGATTCATGGTGACACTCTAGGCCTGCCTGCAGTACGGCTAACAACTTTGCTGCTTCAACTACCATCATTATAGTTGCTTTTCTGAAAGCAAGCACGTTGCACCGCAAATGAGTCAAGTTACCCTGGGGAGAACATTATCTTCTTATTAAAAAGCCTGGTGCTTGTGGCAAATACTTCAGAAAGAAAATCGAAAGGTGCCATGTGTCCTTTTTTTTTCTTTTTTAATAAAAAGCCTGACTTTAAACATCTTCGCCATTTAGGCGTCTCATTGTGAACTGGCCTAGGTTGCGCAACCCAAGTGAAACTTTAACACAAGCAGGGCAGTGTGGAATGACTGTTTTTTTTTTTTTGTTTTTTTGCACTTCTTTGCTTTGGCCGGTAGACACATAGTGGGGCAGCCCTCTGTAAGACAGTCGTTTAAGAGTATCCTGGGTCATTTTATCAAACACACTCATTACCTGCTATGTCATTAGCCTGTGACGTAGCATGCACAATGACACTCCATCAAGGGCTGATGGCACCATTTGTAGAGTGGCCTTCTTACAGAAGGCCACCCCTTATCACTTAGACTGCCCACGCTTGTTCCTCTCTGTTCTGTGCTGGCCTTGACCACTCCCTCTCTTTTCTTCTCTCCTCTCTCCATTTCCTCCTGTCTCTCTACCTCGCCCTCTCTCTCTCCTCTTGGCGCGGTTGGCTGTGCCTGTGGCCCTGACAGGTTTGCCGCACCCTCTACAGAGCGTGTCTGTCGCACCAAGTGCTGACGACGGAGCACAAAAAAGGCGGAAGAAATGACGGGTGAGCGGGAGTGTGTGAAAGCGTGTGGATTTCTTACATGAACGCTTATTACTGGTGGCTGTAGCGGCATTGCGTGGCTTGTTTACAAAAACTTGGATTCAGAGTTTCAATTTGCTGTCATCCAGAAGTTCGTGCATGCATGCAAAAAAAAAAAAAAAATCTAAAGGTTACCTACTAGGGCATTTGTGTTTAAAGTTTATCGTTTGTATGCCCGAAATGTTTAAGTGCCACTGGTGTAAGGACAGGGCAGACTTGGCTCACATGCTGTGGGCCTGTCCACAGGCAACAGTGTCCATTCGCGACATCACTTGTCCAGCACAGTGGGAGACCGTATTGCTCAGCTTTGACCCAGTGGATCAAGTCTGCGCCATTCTGGTCGAAGACTGGTCGAAGACACTGCTAGAGCCCAAGGGCTCTTGGCCGATGTATAGAATTACTGCCTCTCACACAATGAAGTTATTTCTCTCTCTTCCAAAGGTTACCCGACCCCCGTAAAAATGGAAAGAGCATTTCTAGCAAGAAATCATAATTTCCGGCTTCATTTCTGACTATATTATTAGATTCTAGCAGGAATCGACAGCTTCTAACTAAAAAAGTTCTTAGTCTAGCTGGAGACGATTATTTCCAGCTTGTGGGTTTTTTTTCTTCTAGCTGGACTGACAAATGCCAGCTGGAAGCAAATCTCAATCCAGCTAGAAATGAACTAGAAACTGAATTTCAAGCTAGAAATTCTGCTATTTGTAGCTAGAATATTTCTAGCTAGAAAAAAAACACATTTTCACCTGGGTTGGGAATTTATGTTTGCAGTTTATCATTTTTATATCTGACGTGGTTAAGAATCGAATTTGCTACTTAGCAAATGAGCCAGTGTGGCGAGTACAGGCTGTGTTGGGCAGTTGGAAACGGGGGGGCTGTATTAAAGGGGTCCTGAAATGCCTTCCGCCGATGCATGGATGTACATGTAACCAAATAAAGCAATGTATTAGCAATCTCCTCCTGCAAGAATTTTGTTAAAGCGATGAGTATTAGCTGAGAAATCGTAAATCAAAACCGCGATTATCGTCGCGCCGTATTCTTCCTCCTCCTTTCAACTGTTTCTTCGCTGTTGGCTCTCCCCTCCCATGATGCTCCGCTCCTCAGCGGTGACGTACGTCCGCTAATTGCGCTCCCACAGAGCTGCCGTCTGCTACGGGCCAGCTCTTTCGGCTTTTCATCTCTGTAGACACCATGGGACACAGGCTGGAAAAGCGAACGAATGACCTGGCCGCATGTGTGCGGCCTGGCCTCGCCCTTTCGCGGTGTACTAGCTGCAGTTGTATCGGCGGCGAACTCGCAGCCGCGCTGGGGAGAATCGTGCGCTCGTTCCCTTTGGTGCACCGCGCACTGTTTATCCAAAAAGCGCGGTCTCAGATGTGGCCCCGCTGGTGCCGGGTGTTATTTTGCGGTAGGTGTTGTAATTCCTAATACCGGCGGCATGTAAAAAAGACATGTTCAACCGACACAGAACCCGTGCACAAAACGCGCCGGATCGGATCGCTTTATCAGCGGCGATGAACGTGAAGGCGGAAGAGCAAACCAACGCTGCACTCGATCAGCGAGAACCCGTGTTCTGACAAGCTGCACCCATGTGTTGCATTCAACACTGACGGGAAAGCGTTTGTTTGCACTTGTTTGGATAGTCGTAAAATGTCCAAACACTCCGGCACTCCGCTAGCAGATCAGCCGGCGAGACATTTCGGAAAACATTTGACAGATGGCGCCGTATGCATTAGTGTGTCGCTACGCAAAACTGATGAGACGCTCTACTAAAACTCCCATCGCGGTGTCACGTAGCGGGACGCAAAAATTTAGCGTTTAGCGTATGCAAAGGCCACAAACGCTGTACTAAAACTCCTATTAGCAGCAAAATAGCGTGCGTATGTGAAACCGCTTGCGTTTACAAAGCTGCACGCCGAGCGCGTACGTTTCAAACCTAGTGACATCGTTTAAATACACTGGCAAGCACAGTGTAACGTAGTCAGATATCAACCGTATGCTCAGGCGACAAGCAAGAGCTTGTTTTATGTGGGGCGGAGATTGCGCATAAAGGCCCGTTCGCACTTGCGACGAAAGAGAGTGAGAGCGGCAGGAATTCCGTCGCTTTGTCGCGCGACGATCGTTTTTGTCGAATGGTCGGGACAAATTTTGGTTGCGCGACAGAATTCCCGTCGCTTTCGCTCGCTTTCGTCGCAAGCGGGAATGGAAAGTTCTGCCGCGCTGCCGTCTGCTACGCAGCTCGGAGGTAACCGCGCGATCTGCTCGGGCCGGATGAACGCGCACACTCCCGCACGGCAGCGCCCCAAGCGGCAGACGGCCGCGTACATCGCTCCCGGCGCCCGCCTGGAGCCCGCCCTCGGCACACTAGCCAGTATATTTCAGGCACTATAATGGAGGAAAGATTTTTTGCTTCCGATGAACCTAGTTCTTTGCCCCTGTGTTTTTAAATACGTGAAGTGGTTAGCACGTCGTCCTCACGCAGCTCTGTATCGTCGTAGCATCGCTGATTGTCCGAACGAAGCTTGCAGCTAAGCCAATGCAGCGACCGAAGCTGTGTGTGTGTGTGTGCATCGCCTCCTGTGTGTTGTGGACGCGTTCGTTTCGCGATGAAATGCGACATTGTACTTCTGCGGGTGGATAGTGCTTCCCATGGTCTGGATTATCTTTCTCGAACGACGTACCACTCAACCTCGCATGGGGTATGTGCAGTGTGCCTGGCTAAAAGCCTTCTCGCTTGCGCGCCAGAGTTGTGACTTGCTGCTCGTCCCCGCAAACCGGGTGTGAGGTGAGTGCCGAATTTACGACGGGCAGGAGGAGGCAACTCATCGTCTGTCAATCGCGGTTCAGACTTGCAACGCATGTTGTGACGTTGTGTTCGTTCGAAACGCATCTCTGGATTGTTTTGAAGTTGAATAAAATGTACGCGTCAAACCCGGGCATTCGGCTCAGGGCGTTCTCTGCGATTGCACCAAAGAAGTGCCACGGGACTTTCTTTATGGTACGTACTCACGTAAGATAAAATCCACGTCGTGTTATGGCCGTGTTGCATTCAATACAAACGGTTAAGCGTTTGTTTACACTTGTTTCGTTTGTCGTAAAATGTCAAAGCACTTCGGCACTCCGCTGGCAGATCAGCCGGCGAGCCGACGCTGAGCAGACGACTCATCTCTTTGCCGGAAGTGCGTGAAAAAGCCGCCCAATAGCAGGATGTCTAGCTCATGACGAACATCTGGGAATCGATGATGTAGACATGTGAAGATGGCGGCGTCCAAAAACACGAAGGAAAGGGTGAGAAAAAAGCGACAAACTTTGCAACAAAAGTGTGAGCTTTCCGCTGCGCGTAAAAGAGTAATACTTGGCACAGGTGACGTTGGCGACCCAATCTAGCGATTGCGCTAGTTCATTTAGTGTGCTCAAAATGCCTTTCAGGGCCCCTTTAAGCATGAGCACCATGTGTCAGCTGAAGGTTATAGCTGTCAATAAGAACCACATAAAGACTTGTACAGAGAAGGAGTGAATTACCGCAAAGGTGCAGGTGAGGTATTGTTCAATGGACTGGGTAACCTGCACTATCTCATAGTCGTGGTGCAACAATGGCTGCTCACTCAGCAGTGATCAGCCTGAACCAGTTCCTGAGTTGCGTGGTGTCCGTGCCTAATTAACATAATCCTTTTTTTTTTTTTTGTCGAACATTGGGGCGTCACTAGTAGCACGATAGTCTTATGTCTGGCCTCCCAAATAATGAATTGCTGTGTTCCTTTAATCGCGTGTTGGCACATCTTCTTATCTGCCCACGCTACCACATATGAATGGCAGCCTGTAAACGGCACCCACTGGACGAATGAATTGCGAGCTTGATTTCTTGCACTCGAGGGAATGTGCTTGCTACCCCCAAAGACTGGTGCGTGACTTGGCGTTGCGTGTGAAATAAAAAACACAGACAGAACAAATGCACACCTGAAGCAGTTCTCAGATTCTGCCATTACATCCGACACAAAACCTCCAACAAGAACGACAGAATTCCTTAGGCTGTGCTTTATTAGTTGCTGCCAGGGCAAACAGTCAGATTTTGAAACACCAGCTTAGTGCCTGACTGCTGCATGAAGTAGGTGCCTCGTGAGTAGTTTGTGCATGCAGGTGTTAATTGACCAGATTAAGAGGAAAGCCCCAAGGTGGAGCAAGTTTGTGCAAAGGAAAATTTGGCATCCACCTGAACTGCAGCCATACAGCTACGAAGGAAAGCTGTTCTCAGAAACTGTGCAGTTGAAGAAAAATTCGTCCTGGTCCAAGACGAATTTTTTCTCATGGAGGTGAAAAGCAAAAACGCCCGTGTGTACCAGATTTCGGCGCACATGAAAGATCCCCAGACGGTCAAAATTAATCTGGATCCCTCCACTACAGCGCGCCTCATTGCCTGCATTGTGTCGGTGTGTTGAACCCTACAATCAATCAATCAATCAGTCCAAGGCTAATTTTCCAGGACAAATTTTTATTCACCTTGGAAAGTTCCCACGAAAGCTGTGTAGCTTTCCTTTGTAGCTGTACGGCTGCATTTCAGGTGGATGCCACATTTTCTTCCACTGCCGCATGCAGTGCTGTAGTCTTAACTAGGCTGTTTGCTGGAAGAGGTGGGTGTTGTAGCCGTGAGGTCATGTTTGGGAACTCCTCCCCTGGTCCAGCAGCAGCAACAGCAGCAGCGTCAGCAGCAGCAGGAGGACGGCAGCAGCTCCACTTCGGCCCTGGACGAAACGAGCCGTCCACAGTTCCTGGGCACCCGGTGTGGCTGGACGGAGGCGCTGCAGTTCCAGTCGCACGTCTTCTCCGAGGGGTTCCCCGTCTACCGCGTCCTGGGCAGGGATGGCGAACCCATCGTGCCTGCACAGGACCCACAGGCGAGTGTCTCCTCCGCTGTGGCAGACTGCGTGGAACAGGATGGGCTGCGTGCCTTTTGACGGTGTTCTCTCTTTTTTTTTTTTCTTCTGTGTGCTTGCCTTGGAGCAAGAAATGTGCCCACTTGTAGAGATGCCTGTGGTGACATCCGCATCATCGTGATCATCAACCCTCACGAACAGGAGGGGCAGAATTTTGTGTCGTCCATCCTCGTAAGAGATGGTGGCGGAAGAGCTCAGGGATGCGTAGAATGGCACGCCGTTGTCCTCCCCCTTGAGGGGGAGTACAGTGTCAAGATCCTTTCCCCATGAATGTGTCATCTGGTGGGGTCACGTTCCCTCTCCCCAGGTGTTAGTGGCATGTCATCACCCACCTCTCAGTTACACAAGGACCAGATTCTGTCAATGCAGGGGCTTGCACGCTATGAGCACACCGGTTGCATGCTGCCGTACTCTGGGTTCTTACGAGTTCCCTTGGGATTGCTATTGTTATTTTTGGGGGGGTTTGGGTTTGATGGCGCAAGGCTGACAAGGGCAAAGAGCGCCAAATTTTACTAGTGCACTTGTCAGCTGAAAAGCCCTTGTTACTCACACTTCGAACGAAAATATCGAAAAGTGGTTAATTTAACTATATTGACAGTATAGGCAAGGTTACAGGCCATAATACTGGTTGGTGACCAGGCTGGTTGGCTGGGTGGTTCCGCTGTCCGGGTACAATCAGATCCTGGTCATGTTCACCCCTGGTCGCCGTGTATTGCATCGTAGAGCTGCTTGCTGTGCAACAATATTCTGCAGCAATGTTCTTGAAAAACTTAAACAACAAACTCAGAAAATTGGAGTGTAAAGCTGCACAAATCACCGCAAAGAGTTTGGAGATGAAATAGGCAGGTGGGGTAGGGCGGTCAGAATTAAAGGTAAAAAAGAAGGGACTGCTTCACAAGTGATTTTACTTACTTGGGTGTAAACTGTCTGGAAAGACACTGCGGAAGCAGCAACCCTGCTAAAGGTGGAGGTATAGAAACGCATTACAGACCAGCCGTTGCCTAACGTAGACCCAACGGGCAAAAGTTCTCCCCTCTGTAAGGTCGCTTAGATATGCATGTAGCCACCAGGGTGAGCTTTCATATGAAAAGGTCTCTACGCTTCCGGTAACTGCGCGTCACTGTCTGCATCCACATGACCCTCAATTTCAGGCAAGCTTTGTCACCTGTAAATGACAGGAACTGGGCAGCTAGCTCTCTTTTGCCTATTCGAGAACAAAAATGACAAAGTGACTGCATTGTTTGTAGACAGCAACTGGCTGTCTATCATGCATAAGGACTCATGCGAAGCTGGGAACCAGCTGGCTGTATGTCAGAGGCCATGAGTGAAACTTTTAAGCGCAAACTGACACAAAGACGAGAAAGGGAAATGAGACTAGCGCTTCAGTTCTTTCTATCAGTTTGTAGAAAGTGCTGGTGTCGTTTCCCTTTCTCGTCCTCTGTGTCAGTTTGTGCTTAAAAGTTTCACTAATGGATGTTCACCAGCTAGCTCATCTCTTCATTTTATGTCAGAGGCATCACAGACACATGCCGCTGAGGTTCGAGTCAAAGGTCACGTCAGTGTACTTGAATAGTTCCATATTTTCCTCTCTTCCGCGTCATATCAGGTGTCCTGCCAGTGGCTTCCCTTCAGCGTTCTATCTATAGCCACTAGGCCCCACCTGATGTCATACCAGTGTGAGGGCTTGTCGGTAGCGCAGGGCATTTGTTACGAGTTGTTTTATGTCAAACGTTTGATAGTTACCAGCGTGAGGGCTTGGTGGGAGCAAATGGATGTTCATTTTTCTCAGGTTGTTTTACGTTTGAGCCCGCAAACTAACGACAGTGTTTGACACGCAGTGGATTTTTATGGGAAGCCTCGACGTCAAGAAATTCTGGCCTTTGTCTGGCTATCCCTCAAAATGATTTCGTTGGGGAATTAAAGCGTCCGCTTTCTTTTGTGGGAAATGGTGTGTTCACCTGCTTCTCTTACGTACTCATTGTGGAAAGTGGTGGTGCTATGGGTGCATTACTTCCTCCCATGGGCTACATACCTCTCTACCTGCTTGCCCGCTTTCGTTGGCCTTTCAGTGCATGCTTGCGGAGAGCTTCGATAGAGAATTCTATTTACAATTGTTGCTATAGAAAAGGGCCATTTGATTGCGGTGCATGTAAAGCATTGTTCCACACTTTTTCCGTGGTCTAAGTGCAGTGGTGCTCAACTGCTGCCCTCTGTTTCACGAGATGTGTACGCTTTTTGTAATTATGAGAGCAGTCATTATCACTCTCAGGATGGACACTTCTTGAATGCAAGGGCAGCATAAATGCAGGTGGATTAATCAGAGAAAGCAGTGCGCACAAACTTTTGAAGACCACCTGCTTTCTTATTTTTCTCTTGCTTTCATACTTTCTTCTCCCTTCCCATCTTTACAGCTTCTTTCATATGCTGCGTGGTGTAAGCACGAAGTTGAAAATAAAATAAACAAAGAACCTTCCTGCTGTTGTGGCAGTCTCTTGTGCTTCGATCTGTGCCCTGGTGAAGCTGATGCCCCCCTTTTTTTTCTTGTAGCTATTGTGTATTGAAAGTTGTGCACCAATTGTGTGTCCTCCCTCTCCCTTTCCCCCTCTCTGCACCTTTCAGCTCCCCGCGGAGGTGTTGCTGAAGATGTACCGGGGCATGGTGCTGCTGCACCACATGGACCGCATCATGTACGAGTCCCAGCGGCAAGGGCGCATCTCCTTCTACATGACCAACCACGGGGAGGAGGCCACCCACTTCGGCAGCGCCCCCGCCCTCGACGACCGGGACCTCGTCTACGGGCAGTACCGGGAAGCCGGTTGGGCCACTCACTCTCTTACACCCCTGTCACACGGGCACTTTCAATCCGGATTGAAGTGAAGCACGATTGACTTTTCGAGTGCACTTGACGCGCCACCGCTGCTACACGGCACGCTTCAATCCCAATTCAGATGTGGCACCGGTTGCACTCACGTACGCCAGATGGCGCCAAAAATGTATTTTGTGGCCGGCGTCTGGTAACTTTGTGTGGTCGTAGGCATACATAGCTATATAAATGCTATTGTCCTATATTTGCAGGTATAGGTATATAAGTATTTGATACAGTTTGTGGCATTAGTTGAAGTTGTCAACTTCTGTGTTATTGCTCAGTGGGGACGAGAGTATCACCGCCTTCGTCCGATCATGCTTGGAAACTTTCATTGCGCTTGGGAAACCAGGATTGAGTTCGAGCGGGATCAGGCTCGATCATGATTGAAACTGTCTCTGTAGCAGATTGAGTTTCATCCGGATCGATTCAGTCGCGATTGAAAGTGTCCGTGTGACAGGGGTATTACTCTCTCTTCCTCCCCAAGGCTTAGCTAGCAGCAGGGGAGCTAGTTCTTGTTTCGACAGGCGCAACCAGAGGGAACAGTTATGGTAGTATTGTAATTGCGTTTGGCATGTGTTGTTAGAGGTACGGGGGATGAGGGCAAAGGGAGAGGTTGGTGCTGAAAAAAAAAAGTCGATAAAGCTGGCTTGTTTGGTAGCAAGGGAAAGGTATTGCAACAGATGTGGATCTCTAGTCGCGAATACTACACTTTCACACTGACAGAAAAGAGTGTGATTTAAGGCGAGGAAATTGACGGGGTGTGGAAATGCTGTGGGGTGAATGAAGACAAGAAGCACGCATCTGTTTGCAGACCCCCAGGGCAGTACTTGCACTCCCCAATGCAATGCTACTCGCAGAGTCGCATATTGTTCTTCAGTTGGTTGCGGGGCCCCTTTAGGCCTAGCTGTGGACCACCTCGTCTTCTGCCCCCGCGAGGCTATAGCCTGTTGTGCCCGTTCTGTGTGCAGGGGTGCTGGTGTGGCGAGGTTACCCGGTTGCCCAGATGATGGGCCAGTGCTATGGCAACATCCTGGACGACTGCAAGGGCCGTGGCATGCCCGTCCACTACGGCACTGACAAGTACCACTTCGTCACCATGAGCTCCCCCCTGGGCACCCAGATGCCACAGGGTACGGGAAGGGGAGGAGAACGCCCACTGGGACGACTGATGCTCTCGCAGCAGCCACACAAATTACTGGACCACCTGCTTGGCTGGGGGTCCATTGCTGCTTGGCTGGTGCTTGCCTCATGCTACAGAAAGTTTATAACGAACAGTAGTCTTATGGGGCATCACAATTTTCAATCAAAGAAGACTCTTGGTACACTGCTTGACCTTACCACAGATGTTGAGTAATCTTCGCAGGAGTTAGAAGTGCATTCACTAAAGCATGTGGCTGGAATTCGGCAGCTGGTCTGTACACTGTGCATCAAAATTAGTGCCCTGTAAGAGTGATGTCACATATTGGTTTCCTGTAATATGTGGCAAAACCTACATCAACCAAGCGAGTCGTTTCATGATTGTGTGGTCTCCTCATCAAGTCTAGATTTTCTGATCAAGTGTAGCTGCTGTCTGACCTTTCGTGATGTAATCATTCATGCACCCTTTAAGGATTGACTATCATTAGTGCTTGCGTCAAGGTGCTAGCCCCACAATAATTCATGCAGTGAGGTCGTGTGCACGTCTCTGTACTCAGTCATTATTTACTTCTAGTGCAAAATATGTTTTTGGCATGGTGGAGGTAATTTCACGTAGCCAGAATGAAACTGCATTTTAAAAACAGTTGCATTGAGCAATGCCGTTGGTTGTTGTCATTTTTGTCACCACCGCCTATGGTTGTAATGGTGCTGTTCCTTTTGTAATGTGTACGCTTTGTTTATTTGCTTTGTCTAATACGAAAACCAACATCAGCTGATAAGGTTAACTGCTTCTGGAGCCGAAATTCGTGTACAACACGCATGTTTGCCTAATGTGGCTTTTGGTTGGCGCATGTTGGCAGCCTGTGGTGACCACTCAAGCTAATTTGTTGTCCACTCATAGAAAAGGGCCCCCACACTTACAAAAAAAAAAACAAAAAACGCCAGGGTTTGTGGTGCTTGGGGTGAGGAGGAATGAACAAACGTCTGCTTGACACCACATAATAACCACAGATGATTGTTTTGCAGTTGCAAGTGATGAACAAAGGTTGCGCATATTTAATGTCTGCTATCAGCAAGGGTATCAGGCATTTCGAAATGCCCCCGACAAAACAGATGTGAAGAAAATAGAGGGTTGTCCAAAGCGCACCCTCTGTATCCTGAAGTTCTTGCGTGGTACTTTTTTGTCCCTTTTAACTTTTTGTGTCCTCATGTCTTTCTTTTTTCCTTTTTTGCGGGTCTGGCTTTTTATAAAATGGAATCCTGCACTCTCCATAGCGCACCCCAGCGCAAATGATGACCTTGCACACGGTCAACCTCTTGAATAGGCAAATAAGCCGTGCGAAAGCATTGCGGGCAGACCTTTTGTTCACGACAACCTGACCCGAAAATTCTTCAGACCTTTGTGTGCTGCATGTATAAGCACGAATCAACAGTGTGTAATGAGGCTACAGTTGACGCTGATCTATCTGGGTATGGTTTTTGTTGTCGTTGCTCGGCAATATTCTGGTTAACCACAGAATTCGGATGGGTAGCCACCTCCGGCTTGTTGTGATCCAGGGGTGTGAGAGAAACAAAAAGGCTGTTCTTGAGAGTAGGCACCTTTGTGCCCCTTCTCATTAATTTCTCTGTCGCGTTTTCAGCCGTGGGCTCTGCGTATGCGCTCAAGCTGGCCCAGAAGAAGAACTGCGTCATCTGCTACTTTGGAGAAGGCGCAGCGAGTGAAGGGGACGCCCACGCCGCCCTCAACTTTGCCGCCACCCTCGACTGCCCCATAATTTTCTTCTGGTGAGTGGGCACCGTCTCTGCCCCTTGCTCTTCACTGCAACGCAGATTTGTAAATGCAGACTTTTAAAAGCAACATAGCGCTCCTTTTGAAAAGGCATGATAAAAACTGTGCCTCTGGCGAAAATGACAACGATGGGGGGAACGCAAAGTTTTGTAAAATCAGGTCCAACACCAAACGAACCACCTTACCATACACAAAAGATATTTCTTAGTGTGACAATTTACTGCACTGCAATTATGCTCTTTAGCGCTTTACCGATACAAGCATTCTGAGGCTTTCCCTAGCAATCAACCGTCACGTTTGTAGATGGAGGGGTGCATTTTCTCTCCAATTTTGCCCGTCCATGCACCCCTCTCTCCAAATTCAAACTGTTTTGACCGTGCCAGGATGGCGCGTTCGGATGGACGTCGGCTTCGTAATGCGATGAACCCGGGTTCAATTCCAACCATGGGAAGCCTTTTAATTTTTCTTCACTTCATAATCATCATCAGAGAAAGCTGGCTTTCCTGCAGCGTGTTTTGGCTGGACTGCATAGTAAATCAGTGAGGGGCTAAAAGCTTCACTTTAGTGTAGCATTTTAAGATGTTTATTCAATTTAGGGCAGCTTGCTATTATTTATAACAATGCAGTCAATAGACCCAGGTTTTGTGCACTCGCCAATGACGCGCCTGTTGCGCCGGTGAGCGATTTAAACGTGGCCATCTCACGGCCCGATGTGACCCGACTGTCGTCCCCCCGTGGTCGAGCGGTTTGGACTGGTGTGTTACGCTGACAGTAAGATGCCTATGGTGCAGGTGGGAAATGGACAGACCCATGTTTGTGGGCTAGAATAGAGGTGTAGTACAGCCGAGCCCACTTATAATGATACCGTTTGCAACAGTACATCGGATGTAACAATGGACAACTATGGCACCGTCCACTTTTGTATGCGTGCTGTAGTAAAATAGACCGCTTATTACAATGCTCGAGTGTTGCACTATTGGATATAACGATGGAATCTGGTCAAGCGGGCTGCGTCAGATAAAAAGAATGCCCCCAATTCCACTGAAAATGCGAGCTGCTACCAGCGCTCTGCACCAATGACATACTTGCATTCCATCCACCCCTCGGAAAATGAGTTGAAAAAGCAGAGAGTTTTTCTGGCATTTGCAATCTCCTACATGCTTCTCTGCTAGGAGTCGGAGATGTAGGCAAAACAGGACCTAGAAAGAGGTGGGCAGAAATTTAAAAAAAAAAAAAAGAATAGTGGCGCGGCTTGATGTGCTTGATGGACTATTTTCAGACAGAATTCACAATTTTAAAATGTGAAGAATGTCCTCCAAATAAGAAAACACCTGACGCTGCTTTGGGGGCCAAGTCCATGGTCCTAGGATAGTCTTCAGAGTTACCGACCCTTGATCTAGGCGTTCAATATCTTTGAAAAAAAAATGGGATCTTCGTGCCAAGTAGGCCACACATTCTAATAAAATAGTAGCACAGCCTTGAATGCTTGCGAATAAAATGTTTTCGTATCTCTTTTGTCTTTTTTGTTGCAACCAACTATAACAGTTATCGGTTATAATGATTGGATTTCTTTTGCTCTAGAATATAAGTGGACTAGACTTACTTCCAAATTTCAGTTGGCTGACTGGCTAGGAGGTAGGGAGGGTTGTTTGAAACACATGCTGAAAAAAATTAAATGTGATTCTCATTTCTGAAGTATCACTTAGATCGTGCCATAACTAAGAATAACTTGCCAACAAGAACTGATTCTAGTTCCCACTCCTCCTTTTCTTCTTGTCGTGCATTTGCAGCCGGAATAATGGCTACGCGATCTCCACCCCAGCCTTTGAACAGTACCGAGGCGACGGCATCGGTAAGTTTTTCTGCTTCAGCGCAGTGCTTGGGTCTCCAAGGCAAAGGCAGGACGTGGCATGCACTTTGCCGTAATCTTTCTCTGTCATCTAGCTAAAATTGTGAATGTATCTGGAAGTCTGGATTTGTAGGGTTTTGTAAAGTACCGAAGCTTCTCACTTCATTGCGCCCTGTTGCGAACAATGGGTGGAGGCTACTGAGAATGCGACTTGAGGTTGAACAGTTGAAACCCTTGCTACTCCATGTGAAACTCTGGATTGAGTACGCCGTCGTGTGCAATAAGAAGGAATTAGGTGTAGTGGATGTGCATGTCTTGTTTTTTCTTAAATGTGTATGCATTTCTATGTCGCCTCCACCCCTATAAATCTCTGGACTGACGAGGTGAAACATTTTGACCAAAATCGAAGCTGAAACAATGCCCCTAATGTAGTGACGTGGCCTGTTTGGTAGTGGTTAAAAGCTGAAGGTTGTGCCTTTTGAGCAAAAGTTGCCAGATGCGTTGATTTTGCATTGAAGGTTCTCACGTTATATTTAAAAAAGCACTTGATAAGCACGGCCACTCGTGTTTCACAAATCAAGATTTGTGGCATCCCAGATTGCTGTGCCGGAAAAATGTGTGGGGTGGTAATAGCGTCTTTCAGTCTCCTAGCGTATTCTGTGTTATTAAACAACTGTTCTTGTTGTGAGCAGTGTATTTGTATTCTCGGCGCAGTACCCTATCGATACGGGCCGACTGGTTTCAACGCTGTCATGTTTTTTGTAATGCCGACAAGGGGTGTTCTTTGTGCGTTGCTAGTGCTTGTGCCCGAAATTACTTTCGTGGGAAAAGAATGAGGATAGTGCTTGGCTGTCCAAATCAGTTCTTTGAACTTGTTGCAGCAGTTTCAATGAGTGTGTGTTGCTAACCAGCGGCGAGGGGGCCCGGGTACGGCATAGCGTCGATCCGGGTGGACGGCAACGACGTGCTGGCCGTGTACAACGTCACCAAGGAGGCCCGCCAGATCGCCGTCGAGGAGAACAGGCCCGTGCTCATCGAGGCCATGACCTACAGGTAAAGTTCAATCTGCGTCTTTTGTTTCGGCGTGAGTGAATGCATCGTAATGAATCGAAACTTGTCGACAGCTTTACGGGAACCTGTTGCACTGAGCCATCTTTTTAATCGTATATGAATGCTGTTTTGCCTTGATGGACAGTTTAGCACATGCCGTTCGGCTTGTGAAGAAGATCTCGCAAAGGGGAAATGTTGTCATCCACCTAAAATGCAGCTGTGTGGCTTCAAAGGAAAGCTATACGGCTTTCCTAGTAACTTCAGAAAAATTCATCCGGGCCCAAATTGCTCTAGGCTGTTGGCTACTCGCTACTGGCACACCAAGTTTGGGGCTAATCAGTTGGTTGCCAAACAGCCATGAAAGGTCATCTAGGTCACTGCTTGTACGGAAAAATGGCACATATAGGGGCAGTTGAAGTGGGCCGAGAATGAATAACAGCTGAACGCATTGTGCCGGGAATGTTTGCCGAGTTCCTGTGTCACCTGGTTCACCCTCAAATTTTATCCTCTTCACATAACTCTCGGGGAAGCCTGAACTGTCACTTTTGTATCTGTGAATCCTGCGTAATTCAGACAAGAAACGTGTAGCCACAAGTAGTTCAAATCAACTAGCTAGAAATTATTTCGTTCCTAGTGGCACTAGGCATCCAGGGAAAAATGCAGAAATGGCGAAGGGCAGGGGTGCATTAGCAACTGCGCTATGGGTGCAACAAAAGTAATTACATTAGACTCATTAACTTAACCCATGGCATGTTTCAAACTAAATTATTGACCCTCGCAATTCATTCTCTCATTTCATTGGGAGTTATTACGAATAAAAAAAAAAAAGGATCATTAGCGCAACAATGTGGTCAACGCACTGCTGGTGCCTGTCCTGTCGCGTGACCAGGATCGGGCACCACAGCACGTCGGACGACAGCTCGGCGTACCGGTCGGTGGACGAGGTGCGCACCTGGGACCAGCGGGACCACCCGACTTCCCGCTTCCGCAAGTACCTCGTCCACCGGGGGCTCTGGGACGACGCCCAGGAGGAACAGCTGCAGAAGACCACCAAGAAGCAGGTGAACGGAGTGGGCAAGGGAGAGAGGGAGCTATTCATTTACTGTGGAATGTATGTATTAGCCGTGGAACCTATACGTGCTGTTTCGAAAGGTGTGGCATGTCTTAAAGGGGCACTGACACAAAAATTTTGCATTGTGTTTTTTTTTGTTGCGATAAGTCGCTAGTGACCTACTTATCACCTGCAGAAACGTCATTAGCTTCAGGGTGCGACGGTTGTTTAATCAGAGGCATTTTCAATGCGGCCAGTCGCAGTTTCGGTTTCAGCGGGTGCCGCAAACCGACTGGATTTTATGTGACCAAAGCTGACCACGTGACCGTCGGAGGGATATCACAGAGCAGAGCTGCCGTAGCACTCTCGAATCCGCATCGCCGGCAGTTTCTGCGAATGCCCCCACGTACTGATCTTGTGAGCCGCTTAATTAAAAAGCGACCGTGGACGTGACGCAGGCGCTGCGTGTGCAAATGCTACCGCGGCTAAAGAACGACGCGCGACGCTCGAGACAGTGGGTGGCAAGACGCGCGCTGGGAGCAGCCGGCCGGTCTGCCTACAGGTCCGCCTACAGATGTGTTCGGCTTAGCACTGCGGCGGATATTCGATTGCCGCTCTCGTAAGCGGTGCAGATGACAATTTTTAATGCAACCCGCCATCGCATCATTAACTCCTTTCTCATGTAAGCCACCATGGTCGGGACTTGGGGGCAATTTCGTGCAGCGGTAACAAGCTATCATTTGAGCTACCTGCGCCGGCCTGGGCCACTTCACGGCCATGGCCGCCGCCTGCACAGCGACCGTGCGGCTCGCTCATTGGGCTTTTCGTGTCTCCGGCACGTTTTCGCGTCCAATGTAAATAACAAGTAATAGAAACAGAGTGCCAGGAATCGCTGTAGAACTTTGGTCGCGGCCAGCTGCCCGATGAGCTGACGAAATCACAGCGCCTCCGCTGCCAACGATAGAGTCGTTCGTTCTCGAGAGCAGAAGCTCCGCCCTCCGGCCCTCCGATTGGAGCGGCGAGCGGGGCGAACCGGCGAAAAACGCCGGCAGTGCGGAAGCGGCAAACACAAACTCGTGACGTGTTTGGATGTTGTTTATTTACAAAATATCCGCGGGATGTCGATTGCGCGTGGTCCTCTGCTGGCTGCTCGGTTGCGTTTCGCACACTTTAAAATTGACTTTAAATATGTTCTAGGCTGTATTCGCCGCTGATATTTTGCAGATGATGTATATGTGTTCACACCAATCTACCTCCGAAGTTATCTCGCCTTCAAAATTTTGTGTCAGTGCCCCTTTAAGGGGACCTCGAAAAGCCCTTTGAAATGTTGCCATTCAGGGACAAATGCGGAAGGAAGTACGAAGACCAACCTGCGATGCAATCAAAAGTTCTTGTGCATTGGAGTTGTAATGCGAGCCAGTGAAAAGTAGTTGCCCCCAGCACAAATTGCGGAACGCTAGCTACTTACTGTATTTTTGCACGTATAACCCGCACCAAAAATTCGAAAAGTTCAATGGTGAAGTACAGGTGCTGATTATATGCGAGGTATTTCCTTTGGTGCAGCTTCACCGCAATGCGCATTGGGCCATGATGCCCCTACAACAGTAATAGCGACTAAACCGCTTCTATCCCATTGACAGTGCTTATGTTGTACACAGAGCTTAACAACATACCAACCTGAAAAAATGTATGCGGCAAGTCATCTTGTTACGTAGTCAGCTAGGTAAGTTCTTTTGCATAAAAAATGTGTAATGTTACTTGAGTAGTCGCTTTGGTCCATCCTTTTATGTATAAAATATGCGGGGATATAGATATAGATTTTTTTTGGCCGACGGAAAGTGGAGGCGTGGGTTATACGCGCGAAAATATGGTAGTCATCTGGTTTCATGAAGCTGCCTAACGTATTTGCCGGGGGCTGAAAAGGAAAATGTGTCAATGCATAACCGAGCTGTTAGGTGGGGGCTGCACTGCATTCCCTCTGCTGGCATGCACCGTATGGTGGAGACCACCACTTGGCACCGTGGTGTCTGCACAGAATAATAAAAGGGAGCAACATTTATGAAGCAATGAAAACAGTCGCTCAATTTCTACAGCTTTCCTGCCGAGAGTTTTGAATCATGCAGCACGGTAGTTTAGCCAAGCACAAAGCAAAGGGTAATAATGCCTGCCGATTCTGTTCTCCAGTGGGTCAGAGACGCTGTCTGACAAGCAGGTGGCGAGGCCATCAATTATGTCATGTGCAACACCAAGTTTGGCAAAGCTCAGCTATCTTTGCCTGGGTGCTTGGCACAGTTTTTCTTTCTTCTTTAATGTGGAAGCAAAGAAGGCGGCGTTGGCGTCGGTAGCAGTGGGACAGCTCCTCCACCGCCGCTTGTTTTGAAAGCGTTCCGTAGTGCAAGGTGTTCCATAGCACCCGTTAAACTTGGCAGTAGCAAAAGGTGGCTGTCTACACCAGTGCAGTGTACCATAGATCAAGAAAGCGGAAGAACACTGCCAAGCGATAGAAGAGGCAGGAAGTGAAGTGAAGGAAGGAAGGTGCTAGAGGACAAAGTCCTTTGAGATTATGGGGCGAAAGCAAGCGTCTCGGGTGTTCGGCTGGACTTTAATGCTTTTTCATTCACAATACATAAGAGAAGTGTTCAGGTGTCCTTGGACTTCTTGTTCCCTTAAATGTGGGCTTCCTTCTTTCTTTAAAAAAAAAAAGTACTTTGAATAGATCACAGGATTCTCCCAGGTTTATTCATTCAAGCTTGCGAAGAAAACCAGAAAAAAGAAACCCTGGAGCTGCCCCTTAATGAGTGTAAGTGGTAAAATCAAAAGCAAAGGCTTAAATTTTGCAGCGACAATTTTTTTGCAAAGAATGCAGTGCCCTTCCACTCTGTGAAGAAAAATGACCGGCAAAGCTGGGCGCAGTTTAAGTCAAAGTGCACCAAACAAAACATGTTTGTTTGTAATTGCGATTGAGCATACTTCCTAGCCAGTCGGCTGAATGAACATCTTGAAGGGCTCGAGCGTTATTCTAGCGGACAAACATGGGGCTGTTCATATTGGCGTCTTTGTAACACACCAACCCAAGCCGCTCGACCGTAAAGGACCGTGGTCGGGTTGCATCGGGCCGCGAGATGTCCACGTTGAGCTCCCCCATCAGCTGAACGGGTGAGAGATTTCGCCCGGCGACACATGCATACGTAACCGGCAACCGGTGGTGTGTGCATGCTTACAGGTGAAAGACACCGGACAAAATGTTGCTCCTAAAGCCCTTCAAGCCGAGCAAGGACAACATTGTCCAAAATGGCACCCCAGGAACCCTTCAAGGAAATCCAAACTAGCCCTTGTCAGTGATAAATGTCCTATCTAGGCCGATTTATGCATGCAGACGATGTGTCGAAACCACGACGCATACAGCTTCGCTGCAAAAGTCTTGTATGTTGCTTTGGTCTTTGTGGGAATGCAGTACGACTCGTGTAAACTAGCTGTGCTCCCTCCCCCCCCTCCATGTGCAGCTGCTGCAGGAGTTCTCCCGGGCGGACAAGCTGAAGAAGCCCGCGGTGAAGCACATGTTCATCGACGTGTACAAGGAGATGCCCCGCGCACTGGAGCAGCAGTGCGAGCTGCTGAGGGAGCACCTGGAGAAGTACAAGGAGCACTACCCCCTCGCCTCCTTCAAGGGATTCTCCGAGGAGGAGGGGCAGGGTTAGCGAAGGGATCGTGGCACTTGTGGCGTGTCAGCGGAGTGCATGGGACAGGGATGCATTGCCGTGCGCATCGAGTCCACAGAACTGACGAACTGAGCTTGGCTGAGACTTTATAACCCAGGGTCTCTCGAGTATGGCGTAAACTGGTCCTTGGATAAGGGGGAGGATGGTCAGGAAGGGGGGAAACGCCCACACGCCTTTTATGCAGCGCTTCTAGTTCCGACTTGAGGGAATGCGCTAGGAGTTAGCCCCAATCTCTCCCCCGTGTCCCTCTATCTGTTCCCTTGGATCCACATTCCGATGGTGTGCAGTCTGCGGCACCACGCAAGTTTCTTTATTGCGGCGGAAAACTGTTCTTTTTCTGTCCCTTGCATCGTAAGTTGATGCAAGAACTCCGGGGGAAAAAATGCCAGGTCGATTCCTCTTCCAGATATCATGGTGAGGGTGCGGAATGGGCGCAAAGGTGTCAGGGGCACTCATTCATAAGATCAAAAGTGTTGGGTGTACATATGAACTTGCATGCTTACATGCATGCAGTTGTGAAAGCGCGTAGATGCGTACGGTATGTTTGCGTCTACCAAAACGCGTACACGAGCATATATACACTTGTTCGCACATACATGCAGTGCATGCGTTTATAAGAGCATGCCTATTTTCACTCATATCAACACAGGCACGCATGCGCGCTTATGCACTTTTGTTAAAACTCGTACGGAGATGTGTATCCAAACAGGAGCAAGCATATATGCATGCATCATTCACCTTTTTACGTGCATGTTATTTTATACAAACATGCATACGTGTGCACTTGTGCAAAGTGGACACATACATTCGCTTGCACGCGGGAAAAGTACGCACATATACAAACAATTGCTCATATGCGCGTTTGGTTAATATCGCATGGGGATGGTATCTTTTCGAGCCCCCCGTCCCACGTCAGTTATGCTTCTTGTCTCGTGACAAAGCTACAGACGGTGGAATCGATGTGTGCGGACTCACTGAGGGTATTCGGAGCTCACGTTATCACAGCATACTACACTGCAGACCTGGGAGCGAGACGGTTAAGGTGGTCTACCCCTCGAGGGCATCGTCATAATGTGTTCGTGCACGCACATTGCAAATGCGTGCAGGGAGCCAGGCATGTTCCGTGGTGGAAAGGGAAAGGTGTCTTGGTGTGTTGTTCCTGAGGCTTGCAGCCATGCTGAACAAACCAGTTGGTCTGGCCTAGGAAGGCTTATTTTTTTATATTTTTTTGGCTCGTAGTACCTGATTGGGCAGTGCCGTCACTCAAAAGGCAGCACAAATACTGTACCTAAAGACTGTGGAGAACTGCTGGAGGTGCAGTTCTTGTTTGTGGTTACTGCACCGTTTGCTTATGACGCGATGGCAGCTGTCCGTGAATGTATCCTCTCGCATGAGTGGCCGTGTGCACCTTATCGACAGTACCACTTTGACCCTCGGTAACGTCTGCATGTTGCTTTTACTGAGGCATGTTATTTGAAGTGGTGGATGGCTGTATTTTTTGTTAGTTTTCTTTTTCTAACAGGCCACTGAAGTTAAATTTGCTTTTACTGGAGCATGTTGCTTGAGTAGATGGCTGTGTTTTATGGTATTTTTATTTATTTATTTTTTCCGAACAGGCCATTGAAGTCGAGAAACTGTTAAAGCTGTTTAAACTTCTTTTAGCTGGGAAGTATGAACTTAAATTTGTGTGCTTGTTTATTACAGCTAGCTTTTTGGCGGCAGGCATTAAATCATGTGAGAGCGTTCTTTTTTAGGACATGCCAAGTCATTGAAATATGGAGTGATGATGATGATGATGGTTGGATTTTTATGGCGCAAGGCCAACTGGGGCGAAGAGCGCCAAAGAAATACGGAGTGAAATTTCAAGCAACTAGAGCCAAGTGCTCGCAGCTCTGATAGCGCTTAGAAAGTACTTAAAAATTTTCATTCGGAGCTTTTGATGAATTTTGTAAATGTTGGCAATGTGAAGCCCGTGCGCGTGACTTTGTGTGCATGCTTTTCAGCAGAAAATGGTGCCGAATGTAGTCGCCGCGTAGACGTGCTGTGTGTGATGGGAATTTTTATTGAATTTTGCTTTTAATTTGTTCCTTCTATGGGGATATTTTTTCTCTCAACAGTCGTTTGTTGTTATTTACTGACGATTTCTGCTTTTCTTTTTGCAATTTTGTTCGGTGGCTGCCATGTTTCTGTATCTGTTTTGGAACAAAAGATCAACGTGTGGTGTGGGTGTAGATGTGTGTGTATGCTGCATGCTGGTTTATGGGAAACTAAAGCAGCTGCATTCTCAAACTGTTTTGAAAATCTGTAAAGTGTGAAAACAGGTACCTGATGCTTTAACTGAGGCCAATCACTGCCGTCTTATCATGGGGCAAGTTTTTCTTTGACCATGAGGCTTAAGGCGCCGACATAATTTGGTGAATTTGTGTCATTTACTACGCTTAATGATATAAAGCCTGCCAGAGGAGAGCTTGGCAGAGTCAAATCGCTGATGCACTGTTTTTGCAAGGCACCAAGCAGAAACTACCCTCCTCAGAAATTCTTGAGTTAGTTTTTTGAAATCACTTCTTGGTAGAAGAGATGCACAAGACAGGCGTTCATTTAAACTGAGCTTTGGTTGAATAACTCTTTGCTTGAACAAACTTTGGTTGAATAACTCTAGCCTTTACATCCAAGTTTTGTGCAGTTTTCATTTCATTTGTGATATCTGTGAAACTATTTCACATACAAAACCATTTGGCTGTAGCTCCTGAACTGAAGAGGATGCGAGGCTGGCTTGATAAATTCATTCACTGCATACTTCTTTTTTAATTTCTTGGCAGGGATTTATGAAGTCGAACGGCTACATTGAACCTCATAAAATAACTGAGTGTTGAATTCCCACACGCATTTAGTCATGGGTACTTTCTCGCACCTGGTAGAATGTTTGAAATATGTGTACTTGATGACCTGAATGCCTTAAATTTGAAAAACAGGTGTCAAGGTTGTTTTCCACAATGTGTATTGAGAAAAACAAACAAAAGAATACCTGAAAATATTTGATGAAATACTTTTTATTCTGTACCAATAAAAATATAAGTTGTGAATGAAGTAACTTTTTGTGCATGTTGTAGTATTGCAGCCTAAGTAGTTGTGTCATTTAAAACTTACAACACCATGATGGCGACACCGTGCAGCTGTCACTGCACTTTGCGGCGCTGCAGTTCTTGTCATGCCTTATTTAGAAATGCTGATGTGTTTGGTTTGGAAGTCATTTTCGGGGTTAGGTTGTTGCTGTCCTAAAAGGATGCACCTTGGAATGGTGTCCCTCTCCAGCCATTCGAAGATCAAACTCCAAAATGCACGTTAACACAATCCACATATGGAAGCTATGGGCATTTTACCCCCCCCCCCCTTTTTTTTTAACGAGTGTTAAGATTTCTTGAAATCTGACTGCATATGAGTGCTTCTGTTACTGTGATACGTTTTGTTACCTGTGTAAGTGAAGCCTATTCCGGTTTGTACGGCGACTTTTTGCGGCCTTTTTAACTCGCATCCACATTGTGCTCAAAAGGAGGCTAGGTGAACACTGCAGCGCCTGCAAAAGCCGGGATGGTAATCTTGCTTTTAGCCTGGTGGTCCATCGTAAACGAAGGATGAGGTCAATGCCATCTGGGTAACACGCAGTGAATGTGTGGCAGTTGACTTGCCAAGCGTTCTTTTGCGGCATGCGAAACCACCGAGTGCTTCCGACATCATTACACTCAAACAGGGCATGGCTGGATCCAGGAAAGAATGATGGCAATCGCAGTACATGCCACCTGCCCGACTGTTTGGGAACTATCAGGCCTGTTTTCCCCCCGCGTTTAATGTCGCGCAGCATTGGCATGTGTCGGCCAGCTTGTCTGCCCGGCAGGGTTCCGACCGCCAGCGACGACCTGCAGACCTCCTAGGGGGGCTACCTAAACTACTTTCAGTTTAAGTAGTTTGTAGTGCTGTGAGCAGATTGTACTCAAAGCCTGATTTATGGTGCAATGGCACTGGTGAAAAAATGTTTGTACCATGAAGGCACACACTGATACACTGTGTTCCCTGTTGTAGTCTGTGCCGACTGCCAAGCATGCATGATGGGAAATAACGGCGCACATGCTGACAAGGATGGAGTGTGGAATAATTTAGCGAAGGAGAACTTCTGGCTGGTTTCCTATACAATTGGAGAAAGAGAAAGTTGTGGACGACAGTGCCATTGCAATGTTCAGGATGAATGTTGTTTCATCAGGTTTGTGAAGCTGTGTTCGTACCTGGTGCTTGTCTTGTGGTGTGCTCTCTTTTGGTTCTTCAGGGTTCGGGGAGATCGGGTTGGGGAATATAAACGGGGAGGATCTCACTTCAAAGCCCTGTGTGTGCGTGTGTGTGTCTCGTCTATTCGTACCTTGCAGTTTTGTAGGTATGAAGAGTTTTGCAGTCAAGTTTACCTGTATGCCGTGTAAAGAAGCCGTGAAGGTGACATACAGCCTGGTTCAATTTGAAGGAACAAGCCTTTGGTACCTCACTCAGCTCCTTTCCAGCCACGAAAGACGTTTTTGTTAACTGCAAAATGCAAGAAATACTGAAAAGTTTTCAAATTTCATGCTGCAGTGATATAATATGGACGAACACTAAAAACCGTTTTCGGTGTGTTCGATGCTGGTGTTTCCTCTAGAGTCCGGGTGGGTGACATCTAGTGAAGTGTTTTCCCCCAAAGCATCTCTTCTTTACTGCTTCGAGGACTCCTTTCTTGGTGGCAGTGAAATTGTGAATAAGCCGTTCCATGCGCTTTCTGGTCGTTGACTTTGACTCCAAATTGTGTGGGATGAATGACCTTTTTTTTGAATGAATAGATAAATAAAATCCACGCACATTAGTTTAGGTCTGATAAGCAACTGGAGTCGGGTCTACACCTGTAATCTCTCGCTCGCATGTAGCTGGCCGAGTGTCTCGTGGGTTACGTCACAAGTGTGCCATGTGACGCGACATATGCACTTGTGAAAGCAAGCGCTGCGAGGGGTTCTGTTACTGGCCGTGGTGGCCGCTTTTCTGATGGAGGCGAAAAGCGAAAACGCCTGTGTGTTCGAGATTTCGACACGTTAAAGATCCCCAGGTGGTCCAAAATTAATCCGGAGCCCTCCACCACAGCGCACCTCATCGCCTGTGTAGCGTCGGCACGTTGAACCCCATAATCAATCAAGCGCTCGGAGGGACGAAGCAAGTAGACAGGAGACTGCGCTACTAATAACTAATTTACTTACTGCGATTTGCACAGTGTCTCATCTACTTGCTGTGTCTTTTGTCCCTCTCAGCACTTGCTTTCACGAATGGATGACCAACTTGCCCAAGAAACCACACGCCTACAATGTGCAGTTCTCTTGGGTAGTGCAGCAGCAACGTTTTACCATGGTGGCTGCTATGGATAAGTTGCTGGCTGTAGCGTCGTGCTTCACAAACAATGGTGATTGTCACTGTAGTCTTTGCTGGCACAAGACTGGCTGAGAAGCTAAGCGGACTTTCCACTATCCTTGCGAACGTGTGTCCCACTCGTTTGCCTAACTCTCCATCAACTGTGCATTGCCATACATGGATTTTAAGGGAGTCGCTGGAGAGGCTCTAAACTGGCTGGGCAGATAGCACTTCCACTTGGCTTTGTGAAGCCTTTCATCACAAAATGGGGGGGCTTCTGCTGGTCAGAGCTTGTGACGCTGTATGTTTCGGTGCGAATGCTGAAGCAACACTGTGCGCGGCATGCCGATGGATTCTCACATTGCAGCTAAGCAGCAATTTATTCAATTATAAGGCAGTCACAATTACAATAAGAGGGTGCAAAAAACATTGTCATATATATAGCGAATATATAGCGAATCAGAAATGGGAAATGAGGGGCTTGGTGAATTAAGAGAGAATAAGGGTTGGCAGTCAAGAAAACCTCGGAAAGCAAAGGGGGGAATGTGGTAGGTCATAGAAACAGATGATGAATTTTTTGAGTCAGAAAGAAAGTGGTGAAAAAATGCCCGCCGGGTGGGATCCAAACCCACGACCTCCAGAATACCGGTTTGATGCAATAACCACTACGCTACCGGCGGGGCTGTTTCCCCACCACTTTCTCGGGTATTAAGGTTAAGTATTTTTTGTTTCCTGCACTTGGGGGTGATAGCCAGCGCCACTCGAACTACTCGGGGTGAAGGGGACCTTCTTTTTAACCCCGGGCCGTGACTCGAGTGTCTACGACATGTCGAGAGTGGTCGACCAGTGTTGAACCCTCTTAAGCTACCTTTGGCACCAAGACTGCCAGAACAGAGGCCCTTGCTATGCATATAGCGAATCAGAAAATGGGAAAATGAGGGGCTTGGTGAATTAAGACAATAAGGGTTGGCAGTGACCACTTTCTTTCCGACTCAAAAAATTCTTCATCTGTTTCTATGACCTACCGCATTCCCCCCTTTGCTTTCCGAGGTTTTTCTACTGCAAGCCAATCAAGATTGGAGAATGGTCGTATGCCCAAGCATCTGGCTCTGGATTCCAGGAGGGATTCCCGGGGCCAAGCCACCACGTAAGGTCCGGGCGATGAGGCCGAGTCGAAGGGATGGTAGGTACAGCGGAGATGTTCAGTAAGGGAAAGTTCATGCTCATGGAGGTGTCATGAACCTGTACTCCTCTCTTGGAGTCTTGCTCGTAGCCCGATAAAGAGTGTGAGGCATTGAAGTCTCCCCCTACGAGTATGGGAGTGCCTGGGTACACAGCCCTAAGGTGGTTGGTGCAGCCAACCCAAATTAAAATTAAGACGTGCTCTGCATGGCCTCCCAGAAAAGGACACCAAAAGAAGTGGTGCTTTGGCTGGGCGCATTAAAACTGCGACCACCTCTTGCTGTTGGTTGCACCATTTCTGAAGATCAATGAGTGTTTGAGGAACACTACTGAAAATGTACATTGCCACTTTTCCAGGTGCATCACCAGTGCGATTATCCGGGATGGAAGGACTATGGTAACCAATGAAGTGAGGGAGAGGGTACAACTTGTTTGACTCTTGGAGAAGGAGCATGTGCCCACACATGAAGTTTACCGGAGCGAATTTTTGGTTTTTAGTTCCCCTAATTTGTTTGAAAGGCCTCTGCAGTTCCATTGCAGGATGACAGGTTGATGGCTTGAAGGACATTTAGCCTTTGCATAAGCTAGGAGAGGGTTTCAAGTATAACGGTCCAGATCGCTGGATCACTGAGGGTTGTTTTTTGAGCATTGACTCGCATCCGTAATGGCACATTTTGCGAACCTTGCAGAGCACGAGTTGCAGCCCGTTCTTTACGGAGAGCAGCTACGCATGCCTTCCTTAGGCGGAGTGTCTCAAGCTGTTTAGATAGTTGGACTATTTGAGCATCCAGGTTTTCATCATACCAAAGCAGGTTCAGTCAACCACCAGTTATCATTTGGCGTATGTTTAGGAGGTCTGTGCTTTTTAGAATCGGGCTTCTTCAGAATCTCCGAATACGAAACACCTGTTGCATCGAGTTCCCCAAGATCTTCTATAGCAGAGCACTCAATGGGTTCGAAGACCATGGAGCAATTTTTTAGTGTAACCCTCACTTAACTGCTTTCCCGACCTTCTACGTCATTTCTTCAGTGCCCATGGTGACTGCGCAAACGGAATCAACGCGGTGGCCACCGCTGAAAAGGAAGTTTTTCGCTTGGGATGTCCGAAACAAAGGAGCATCACGGACATTTTTTCCGGCTATGTCTAGCAGACAATAAAATAGGCAGTGTGCGCATTGAGCAAGCAAAATATTTCTGTTCTATTCAATTTCCGTCGCATGCAA
The DNA here is from genome assembly GCA_013339765.2 of Haemaphysalis longicornis. NCBI lineage: Eukaryota > Metazoa > Arthropoda > Arachnida > Ixodida > Ixodidae > Haemaphysalis > Haemaphysalis longicornis. Next base: position 75,149,534 of record CM023452.1, on the reverse strand, counting down.
GTCGGTTTTCTTCTTAGCACACTTGGATTTGTGCACCCAAATGAGCATACATTTCCGTAAACTGTTATAATTTATATAACGGAAAAATGGATATAGCGAAGTAAATACTGCTCCCCTTCAACTTTGTTAAAATGAGGTTTGAGTGTACTAATAATACTAGTAGTTTTTGTACTCGGATCGCATGGAGCGAAGTGTAGATCTCTGCAAAAAGCGCTCGTGTTTTTATAGCCGATACCCAACTTTAGAAGCGTCCAACAAGTTCACGTAGCCGTTGCTGCATCTAAGAACCCAACACACCTGTCTAGACCTCGTTTCACCACACATATCCGCTCACAACACCACCAAAACATTCAAACCACCGAAGCAAACGCACCAAACACAACGGAATGCAGCGTAGTCCAATGCACCGGCTCATTCCAGTAATGAGGGGAGCGCCGAGTGGTGGCGCCACGCGTCCAGCTGCCCGGTCCCTATAGCAACTTCGAAATGCAACTGCTGATAACGGCGCTACTGCTCAGTCTATGGCGCAATTTGTGAAAAAGGCAAAGGCAAGGAATGTCGCCTCTGGAAGAGAAAGGAAAAAAAAAAAGAGAGAACCCTCCTTTGCAACAGTTTTAATGTTTTCGATGTGCTTGTTTCATGGGACCAAGCGTGCACCGTTTACTGTGCACTAGCGTCACTAAATAAGCTATGCGTAAGAGTACCGCCACTTCGTGCACCCGGAAGCGTATGGGGGCCATTTTGTTTCTGGCTTGCAGTGTTGCCATCTCTCCCAACAAAACCACCGCCAGTTGTGACGGGCAGAGTGCGACCGGCCGCACTAGCGTCCACGCAGCAGGGAGAGAGAGGAGAGGCGCCCAAAAACAAAATGGCTGCGCCCATGTGTAAACAAATATTACGTGGTGCCGAACGACCAATGAAAATCCTGGCGGCACATAACAATGAGAGAAAAGAGTGCCGATACTCTAAAAGCCTTTATTGAGGGACGCTACTGTGCACCAGTGTGCTTCACCTTGTGCCACTCCTTTGCAATCTTGAGCACGAAATTGCGGGTTTGATTCCCGGCCGCGGCGGCCGCTTTTCTGATGGAGGCAAAAAACAAAAACGCCCGTGTGTACGAGATTTCGGCGCACGTTAAAGATCCCCAGGTGGTCAAAATTAATCTGAAGCCCTCCTCTACGGCGCGTCTCATCGCCTAAGTTTTGTCGGCGCGTTAAACCCTACAATCAATCAATCAATCAATCCTTTGCAATCTCAAAGACTTTATTGTTCCACACAGTACACAGTGATAAGTAAGTAGCCTGCTGCAAAGTTATCAACGCTTGTACAGTGCCGATTAGAAGCTCCACACATTCTCTACGGACAGACACTGCTACGCCCACAGAAACGTGCACACAGCACCCAAGCATAGCCCCTCCCCCATCTCTCTTATCCTCCTCCTCCTCCTCATCAATGTTCTCGCTGGGCGCAAAAGCACCACAGCTGAGAACTGGCAGCTTTGTTCAAAATATATAAAAAGCAGGGTACTTCATAACAGCTGCTTCGTTACCAAAAAGAAAAAGCTGAGAATTCTGTAAATGAACACTTCTTTAAAAAAACGGCACCAGAGCCCATTGTGACTAATCCTGGGCCCCGCCAGTCTGTGGGCGGCATTGGTTTGCCCAGACGTGTTGACAAGAAAAGCCCCCCACTGCTCGAGTGAAGGGGATCATTGTGGCAGTGTGGAACTGTTCCAGCCCAAGGTAGAGTACACTCATAGGCCTTGGAACACTTCCCGAAATTTTGTTGACTACCCAGCCCGTGGGCTGGTGGAGATCAATGAAGCGCACGCCAGGAGTTGCGACGTGTCACTGGCTGCTTTGTACTCTGAGGTGCTAAAAGTCGGCTTCAACGCACTGCGAGAGCTCAAATTTGTGCTGTATCGTGTACTACCACCACCACATGGTGTGAGGTGGGTGGTCAAAAACGTTCCCCCACCATTACCCACCCTTGTGCAGTGGACAATGGTGCTGGCACTGGTTTCGTTGGCACCTGCAACGATGCTTGGCTGCTTCCGAACATCTGTCCTTCCAGCCCCACCTGACTTCTCATCCTCCTCCTCTACAAAAAAGGCTTTCTCAATCCCCCATCCACTTCTCTACTTGATGGCGCTCAAGCCCTTCCAGCGTGACCAGTGCTGCACACAGAATTCTCGCTCCCCAAGCAGTTCCTTGTCTAAAGCATGCACAATGTGATCGGGCTGCTGTCGATAGCGGGACAGTTGCCAGCCTAGCTGTCCTCCTCCCTGGCGTGCAGGTCGACGGGGTACTGGTCCCTGTACTGCTGCACGTGGTTCAGCATGTACTGCATCTGCGTCTCCAGGTGTGGCGGCATCTCCTTGTACACGTCCGTGAACAGGTCGCTGACCGGAGGCTTGGGCACCTTCTCCACTTCCTTGACCGTCTGCAGGACCTGCACAAAGAGAAGAAGACCTCGTCTGAAATCTCGTGACAAAGGCACAGTCCATGTCGCATGTGCTTCTGGTGGCACAGACCGAGAATGAGAGAGTGACGTATGAAATGCAGCAGTGACCGCTAGCTTGCCAGAAGCAAAATGTCCGCGCAAACCATGTGCAACAGTTATCATCAGCATTGCTAAGAAATGGCACTGATAGCATTAAGGGGGGCCTGCCAGGCATTACCAACAGCCTTATTTTCAGGCCACAAGTTTCTGTGGATTGTGTCCGTGGCAGGCCACTCCAACGAGAAAGCGAAGCCACCTGCTGCCGCATACATGCACTGTCTTGGTCAGCTACTACACAAATGATGGGGCCCATCCGATAGAGTCGATCAAAGAACAAGAGCCATCAATGTGCTTGCACAACGTGGACTTTTCTCCAATAATACACTTTAGTGGAGAGTCCCCCTTTGCCCGTGCGTGACGATAGCCTGACCGGCCAAACAACCGTGCGGCGGATGCATACCTCCTTCTTGAAGGCGGCCTTGAGGTCCTTGTCCTGATCCTCAGTCCAATATCCCCGGTCCATGATATAATGGCGCAGTCGTGCGACTGGATGGCCCTGCTCGTCAAAGGTCCGCACCTCGTCCACTGACCGATATGCCGTGCTGTCGTCCGACGTGCTGTGGTGGCCAATCCTGTGTAATGGGGAACCATTCTTAACTAGATAGGCTCCTGAAAGCCATTTCTTTCATTTACAGAGCCACCATTCTTCACGGTGGTTGTCTACTGTACACCCTATTATTCTGCCAGCCTCAATTTGGACAATGGTGGTGCGACAAGAACTGGGGTCATTAGGAGGGCAGAGATACTCTTCTGGTTTCTTTGCACAGCGCAATGATGCTACTACAACTGTGCAAAAAGGCAAAAACCGAAGAGATCATCTTACCAGCACGAGCCTATCAGTAAGGAGTCGGAGCAGTTTCAGCGCAAGATGGAAAATGATTCCAGTAATACTTCACATAAGTGCTGCAGTGTACACAATCCGTTTGCCACGTAGGCTGCGAAGAAAAGTACACTAATGCAATTATTTGCCTAATTTGACTGGCACGGTGCCTACTGCGGGATGGTGAAGACCGCTTCACAAACAGAAAAGCCAAAATTTAATAGGGACCCACCACACGAAAGCTGAAAGCTGTAATGTGCATATGGCAGCACAATGAAGAAGTTTGAAGAAACCTAACGCAAAGAAAGTTTACACTTTGAAAGAGATTTATGTGACACTCAAACGTAATTGCTTATGTAGACTCCAGTGTTGTCAGGCAGCCTTGAGGTGTAAAGCAGTTTCAGCTGTTGGCAGGCTCACCAGGTGGCTACAGTATTTACAGCTGCCAAGCTGCACACTGTGAAGAGATGCGACACATGCCAAGACACGACTGCATATTCCGCATTCCAGAAATGCCAACTGGCTCTGTCTATAAATGGGAAAGGAATGCGTCATGTTTGTATCAGAATGAGCGAAGTTGCTCCTCATCGCTTCCAAGAACACAAGAAAACCAACAGTTCCATCTGAACACTTTTACCCTGTCCAAGAGTTCTTCAAGACCTCAACTGTAGACACGAAAGTGTCACCTCAACTGTAGACATGAAAGTGCCATCTGACAGACACCAATGCAAGCACAAGGAGATGCCGAATGCTGTGCTATACTTCACTTCAAGTTAATTAAGAACAGAAATAGCACTACTCCGTCAAAGCGACAGTTCCGAATGTCAATGCGTGTATGTCTTTTGAAAGGAGATGGCGCTTAATGTGACGTTGTCTGGTTTTTCTTTCGCAGTTTGTTTGTTTGTCGATGCTGCAGTAGTTTCCAAGCAGATTATGCCCAAAAAATCATGAAAATGACTCATGCCCCATTCAAAATACCCGCAAAAACACACTCTTTGCGATGTATGGAGGAACCACCAGTTGCGGTGATGAATTGAAGGGCTAACTTCTGTTGTCGTTCTTAAGTTGTACCCGAGTTAGCTTTGCATCAGAGCACAACTGCAAACTTCCACAAGTGCTATGCAGTCGAGCCCTGGTACGGGCGAGTCAAATTCAGCCTGTCAGCGGAGTACTGTATAGAGCCTGGCCGCAGTGTAGTATTACCTGTAGGTCATGGCCTCAATGAGCACGGGCTTCTGCTGCTCTAGCACGAAGCGGCGGGCCTCCTGCACTGCCTGGTGGACGGCCAAGATGTCCTGGCCGTCCACGCGGATCGTCGTAAGGCCGTACGACGGGCCCCGGGCGGCTGCATGCGGCCAGTGAGAGCAAGTCAGTTGGAAACAGGGAAGAGAAGCTCTTGTCAAGCTCACAGCAGCAAAAAACGATTTAGAACAAAGTTTTGGTACGTATCAGTGACATGACTGCACAATGAAGAGAGTGCGGTCAATTTTCACTACCTTCTTCACACTTTCACCACTAGCAATGTACTGTGTAACAATATACTAACAACAATGTAAGCAAACTGCACAATAATATTAACCCTCTGAGTGTCACATTTTTTTGCCAAATACGACTTCCCAGGGTAAGTTTTTTTATTGCCGATTTAAATTCTTTGGATGAATCTATTTCGAGAAAAAAATGTAACAGTATTTTTAGGGTGACCATAAAGTGACAAAAAAAATTGTTTGTGTTGTTACATACAGTTGGTTTATTCATGAGTTTCGCGGGCGGAAGAAGCGGGAAACACCCGGAGGATGAAACCAAAACTAGGCGCTGCACGCCCGCACGTGACTGGATGCACAAGCGATAGCCAGTGCGCGCCTGTTGTAAAGCATAAAAAAAAGAAAAGATCAGCCACCAGCGCAGAAAGAAATTTCACACATTTCCTCAGTGTGACAGCACGTGCCAAGCAAAAGAAATGCTCGAGAAAGGTGCACTTTTTAAACATACAAGCGATGACGTGCATGTACATCATTGACCATTTTGAAGGTGTTTGCAGGGGATGTACATGTACCTGATGACACTGAAAGGGATAAGCCCCAAAATCGGTGTCAGTATACTCCCTCAAAGGGGTCATGAAGAGATTTTCAAACTGTGTTGGGTGGGTAATTATAACTGTGGAACCTTGATAAACCAACAATGCATACCTGTTTCGTTGTTTGATATTGGCAAATAAAAAAAAATGCAGCTATGGTTTGACCTCAACTTTTGAAGTGAGTCGTGACGTCTTGCTAAGCAGCCAATCACAGTTCCCCCTCGTCTGCACAACATGTTGGCTTAGAGCGGGCTTGCAAAGGGTCAGATAAAGCTACAACATTGGCGCCATGATGAAACTCGCCCTGCAACTGAATGGGAGATGTCTGCTCTCTGATACGACTGATCAACATAGTCGAACTTTCACTCAACAGCGCGAGCGAGTGACGCAGGCAGAGGCAACCACGTTTAAAGTAAACTGGGTATTTGTAAACTGTTTACGCTGTTTCGCACGAGTCTACACTGCCATTCTGCTTGCCGGTATTCTTGAACAAGCTTGCCGACGTCTGTCTCACATAGCCTGTAATGCGAGTTTCTCTGAACATGAAACTTCTGACCTGACGAGATAAATGACCAAAAGCTTAAAATGAGAATTGAATAAACACATTTATTGAAGGAACTTCGAGTAGTCGGAACTTAAAACCAACCCGTCATTTACACATTCAGCACAAAAATAACTAGCGAGAAGCAGTGATACAGCGCCGAGTTGCCAAGATCCACCATTACGCAGTTCAAATGCTTTCCTGTTTCCCCCCAATAAACAATGGTGTTACATTGTTTCGCTGATTGGGTATGCTCCGCTTTGCATTCAACAGTACGTTCGCGGTTAAAGCTTTGGGTTGATTAGAATTTATGATAAAAAAAAAAAAAAAAACACTGAAGCGCTGGGTTACAAATGCGAAGCAGCTTTTATGCCGCAGTTTTTCACCTCACACGCTTGCGTGGATAGTGTAGTGAATAAAGTGTCTGACTTCAATGCGGGCTGGGCCGGCAGCCGCAAGTCCAAACTGCGCAAGGGGCACCCTTTTTTTTTTTTTTGCTTAGGTGGTGGTGCGCCATTTGATACAAAAAAGGTAAGATTCCGAAGAGAATTTGAAAAAACAACGTGAACTTCAGCAAGGAAACTGGCTACAAACCCTACAAACAGCCAATAAGTCTGAGTTCTGCTACAACGGTTGCCAGACAACTGAAGCGGTCGCGACACCGGGCACGTCGATAGAAAACTGTTTATGGCAATGAATAACAGATGCATTATATCTAAAATATCGGGTTTGCAGCTGTACAGAACAATATGCACAAAGAGCGTTTAACTAGTTTAACTCTCAAATGCTCTTACTGTGACGTCACTGCTAGTTGCACTGCCGCCCGACGATGCGCGCTTGGTCGCTTGCGATGCGCCTCAAAACGAGAATTGCAAAGGTGTCTCCTAAATTCTAGAAGCAATGAATTGCGAGGATATTTGGGATTTATCTTCTCAAAAGGTCATTTAAGCAGACAAAAGCAAAGGCCAATGCATTTTCTCTTCATGACCCCTTGGAGAAGTGCGTGAGCCTTTTGGCTAATGCCTGAGAAGCTAGACTGACAGCTGAAACAAAAGCCACCAGGCATACGTACCCACACCGTCGCAACTATACTGCTGGTGGGATGGGGTCGAGATTGCGTAGCCGTTGTTTCGACTGAAAACGCACAGAAAAGCGTTACGGTACACTCCACAGCACAACAAACAATGTTTGAGCAACAAAATGCCGGCGCAAAATGAATAAGCAAGTCAGCTGCTAAGACAAGACTGCCGCCCACATTCGATGTAGGAGGCATGCACAGTAAAAGGACCACTAGATAAGTGCCGCACAAGCGACTTATTATGTAAAAAAAAGGGAATGACAGCACCCGACTCTCCCGCACCAATGGAACTTTCGAAAAAGCAAGCGAACAGACCAGTTGACATTGTTATCATACGGCAAGCAAATCCATAGCCAATCTTGGTCTATTTCCAGAAAAGGCGCATGCAACATACGCATATGTGGGCTAAAGCCTGGCGCAGGCGACCCCTCAGATCTGTCTGATAAGGGATTGGCCCTACCATTGTCTGCCAATCCCCCACATCGGCATGCACACATAATCGGCGTGGGTCCGAGGGCAACAGCAACGTTTTCACAAAGCCATCTCCAGACCTCGCAAAATCTACAAGCCCTAAGAAATTTTGTTAAACACCATTCAAACATTGTGACAATGGGCCACTTTCATCCAAGTCACATGCCCACCTTATCCACGTACTGCTGCATTTTCATTAATACAGTTTACTGATCTCGCGAGAACCTCAAACACAATCATGGTAGCGCACACAAAGTGACCCACACTGGTGAACATGCTGTATCCATTGATTTGATCGATTGATTGTAGGGTTTAACGCGCCGACGCAATGCAGGCGATGAGGTGCGCCGTAATGGAGGGCTCCGGATTAGTTTTGACCTCCTGGAGATCTTTAACGTGTGCTGAAATCTCGAACACAACGGCATTTTTGCTTTTCGCCTCCATCATAAAAGTAGCCACCACAGCCGGGAATCGAATACGCTGTCCACATGCTGTATCCAACTGCGGTTGGTTGGGTGCATGCTTTTGCCCAACACAAAGTCACGATATAATAATGTCACATTGTAAAAGCCCCTTTTCTGCAAGCACCGTAACTCTCGCAAAGTTCGCAACTTGCAAGCCAAGCCGCAAAATTGCAACAAGCACAGGTATGTGCACTGCCACCCACCAGATGAAGATGAGCGGTGCACCTAGGGTGCCGGCAAAGTTGAAGGCTGCGTGGGCGTCACCAGAGCTCGTGCCGCCGTCCCCAAAGTAGCAGGCCACGCACTTCTGCTTCTGGGCCAGCTTGAAGGCGTACGCCGTGCCCACCGCTGCGTGCACCCCACCACAAACACAGGCCGTCACACAATCTGCTCGCACATTTTCCTCTCCTCGCAGATTCCGCTCTCCACTTTTCCCAACTTGTTCCTGCCAGTCATGTGAAGCCTCCAACTTTGGTAGTAGCCCTTTCAACCCAGCCACACTGTTCTAATTGCAAGGGTTCCCACCTCAACCTGTGCACAACAGAGAACACCACAGCTCCCCTTTAGCTGCGTCTACCCGAAAGTTCCGAGAGAACACCCTCCAAGCATGGCCCACCCCTGTTTAGGGGTGAAACATTCAATTTACCAAAAGAGACCCAAAGATCACCCACCCCCTAAATCCGCGCTAGCTTCGACACCCTCGAAAGCATGGAAAGTTCCCTCACGGCCACGAACACTGCCGATGCCTCGATTTTCAACAGGAGACTGGCTTTACTGGTAGGAGGAAGAAGGCGGAGCAGACGGAAAGGATGGAACAGCGAAGAGATAAAAGTGCACAGTTGAGATATCCCGGTACCAGAGAGAGAGAGAGAGGGGGGGGGGGGGGGGGGGGGGGGGGGGAACAGCAGACCACCCTTTTGTCAAAGGCGTGAAAGTCACTGTCCAGAGATAATGCCTTGGTATCGTTTAGGCGGCACAGCGTCTTGACAAGCCTTAACGGTTCTCAAGACGGCGAGCACCTGGCCTCTGCGAGCACTCAACTGGCACGCAGACCTGAAGCTTGGGCGAGCATGGTGGATGAAGTGCTGCAGCTCGTGTTCGACCCTGACAGCGATGCATCATCCGATGGCTTTAGCGCCGATGAGTGAACACAATAAACGCGAATCATCTATTCATGTGCTGATGCAGTCCCTTAATTGTCCTTTCTACACTTGACCTGAAAGTTGGTCCATCTCGCATATTTTACTTGATATCTCCGCAGTTTTGGTTGGAGGTGCGGCCACATTGTTGTTTTTCACGCGCGAGCTGAAAGTTCACCCATCCCGTATTTTTCACTTGATATCTCTGTACTTTGCATGGGCATTCTTTCGGAACTTTACAGTAGGCAGCAGCAAGTGAGCGCATTTTCAAGCAAAGAACAGAGCTGTTTGTTAGACGTAATACAAGTTACATCAAGAACCATTGTGACTGATCGGTGATGTATTCAAAGAGCATTCACTTCGGTACATATCAAAACACTTTCTTGCATGGACGCAACCAGGCCTGGAGGAGGAGTAGGCAGACACCAACACCTAAACACTACAGCCAGCATGTCTCATTAACCAAAAAGAAAAAATTGTTCTGCACTTTATGTCCCATTGGACATTTCGCCATGAGAGTGTGCAATTGGTCCAAACGATTTCTGTGAACATACAGTGCTCCTTTTTTTCTAACCCTCTTTTCTTTATGTCCTGGGTGTTGCCTTTTCACAGAGCCTCTCATCTTTAGAAGCAATCAAAGTTGAAGCGTTGCTCATTTACACATCACTGGTACACAGAGCAGCTGAGTGTTCACGTTGTCGGCAGCCTGTTACCGTATTTTCGCCCATATAACCCGTACCAAAAACGGGAAAATTTCAGTGGCAAAGTAGGGGTGCGGATAATACGCGGGGTTTTTCGTTTAGTGCAGCTTCACGGCAATGCGCAGTGTGCCGTAAAGCTCCTACGCAGTAACACTGACTAAGCCTTCCATGGCAGCGATTGCGCAAAACACAAGGGCAAGGAAGAAAAAACAAGGACAGCGCATTCTAACAACTGAATTTTATTAGTAAATTGTGACCTTCGCCTTGCAGTCAGTGTATTCTATTTGCTAAATATACGCTTTTTCTGTCTACACAGTATGTGATGTGTAGCTTGAGCAGTAGCTTTGGTGCAGCCTTTCCTGCATCAAATGTGCGGGCAATATCCCAAGATTTTTTTGTCTTTTCCCGCCAGGCTGAAAGTGGGGGTGCGGATTATATGCAGGGACGGGATATACTTGCGAATATACGGTATCTCCAAATCAACAGCAAACTCCACACCCCTTCCTGCCTGAAGCAATTTTCTTCACAAAGTAGCTTCCTGCCATACAAGATGGCAAGTGGCGAGTACGGGCGAAGAAATCCAGGCAAAATCTAGGCGACCAGCCACCAGGCTGCAAGCGAGCTTAAAGGGGTCCTGAAATACCTTCCGCCGATGCATGGATGTACATGTATCCAAATAAAGCAATGTATTTGCAATCTCCTCCCGCAAGAATTTTGTTAAAGCGATAAGTATTAGCTGAGAAATCGTAAATCAAAAAACCGCGCATTATCGTCGCTCCGAGTTTTCCCTTCCTCCTTTTCGACTTACTCTCCGCTGTTGACGGCGCGCGAGCTTTGCCTCCCATGATGCTGCGCTCCGCAGCGGTGACGTACTTCCGCTATTGCGCTGCTACTGTCGTCTGCTGCGGGCAAGCTTTGTTGACACCATGAATCCCGCACTTCGCTCAAGGCTGGAAAACCGAACGAAAAATCTGGCCGCATGTGTGCGGCGGCCTGGCCTTGCCCTTTCGCGGTGTTCGTTGGTGCAGTTGCTATCGGTGGCACGTGACTTTTTATCGGCGGCGAACTCGCAGCCGTACGGGGAAGATCGTGCGCTCGTTCCCTTTGATGCACCGACACTGTTTATCCAAAAAGTGCCGTATCAGATGGGGCCCCGCTGGTGCCGGGTCTTATTTTGCGGCGGTCGTAATTCCTGCCGGCGGCATGTGAAAAGGACATTTTAAATCGATACAGAACCCGTGCACAAAACCCTTCAATCATGTGACCAGTTCAGCTTGGGGCGACGCGTGGTGGAGAGCGGCACGTTGGCAAAGCATGCTCCACCGCGGCTCTGAGCTTTCTAGCGCTGGAGCGAGCGCCACTTCTTTGAGAATCTCAAACATCGGTTGCCTTGACAACAAGGCACAAACCACTGTAGAACTCAGTTACGGTTGCGTGTTCCCGGTTCAGCTCGGGGCCCCACCTCGCGACATGTGGGCACTGCAGGCGTACCACCCACTCCCATTGGGAAGTGCGAGATGCGTTTGATATTACAGGAGGCGATGGTGTGTGTGTGTTGTGCACGACCGGCTTTGTGCACGACCGGTTTGTGGTGTTGTGGACCGTCTTTGTTTCGGCGATGCAATGCGACGTTGTGCTTCTGCGGGTGGATAGTGCTTCCCATGGTCTGGGTTATCTTTCTCGAGCGACGTACGACTCAACCTTCGCATGGGGTATGTGCAGTGTGCGTGGCTAAAAGCCATCTCGGCTTGTGCGCCGGAGTTAAGTTACTTGCTGTTCGTCCCCGCAAACCGCGCGCGAGGTGAGTGCCGAATTTACGACGGGCAGGAGGAGGCAACCCATCGTCTTTCAATCGCGGTTCAGACTTGCAACGCATGTTGTGACGTTGTGTTCGTTCGAAACCCATCTCTGGATTGTTTTGAAGTAGAAATAAAATGTATGCGTCAAACCCGGGCATTCGGCTCAGGGCGTTCTCCTGCGATTGCACGAAAGAAGTGCCACGGGGCTTCAACGCTTTCTTACGGAACGTACTCAGGTAAGGGAATATCATGTCGTGTTATGGCCGTGCTGCATTTAATACAAACGGTTAAACGTTTGTTTACCACTTGTTTCGTTTGTCGTAAAATGTCCAAGCACTCCCGGCACTCCGCCGGCAGATCAGCCGGCGAGCCGACGCTGAGCAGACGACTCATCTCTTTGGCGGAAGTGCGTGAAAAAGCCGCCCAATAGCAGGATGTCTAGCTCATGACGAACATCTGGGAATCGATGATGTAGACATGTGAAGATGGCGGCGTCCAAAAACACGAAGGAAAGGGTGAGAAAAAAGCGACAAACTTTGCAACAAAAGTGTGAGCTTTCCGCTGCGCGTAAAAGAGTAATACTTGGCACAGATGACGTTGACGACCCAATCTAACGATTGCGCTAGTTCATTTAGTGTGCTCAAAACGCCTTTCAGGGCCCCTTTAATAAGAGGCATCAGAGCAGTGCTCACCCTGTGGCATCTGTGTGGCCACCGTCGAGGACACGGTGACCACGTGGTGCTTGGTCGAGCCGTAGTGGATGGGCATCTGGCGGCCCTTGCCAAAGTCGTGCATCGTCGAAAAGCACTGCTGCATCGTCTGGTTCAGCGAGAAGCCCCGCCAAAGCAGGACTCCTGCGATCGGTGGGGAGAACGGCTAATGGTTATGTACCGCCTTGAAATAAACACACTGACAATGAACTCTGCATCACCGCTGCCATTTCTTCACTAGGTCTATAAAAATTTTAGTTCATTACGGAAATTTTTCCGTTCCATAAATTTTTTGGCTATCTTAATGCTGTTGCGGAGGGGCGGCTGAAAGGCCCCCCCACGACCTCGAAAAGGGAGAAACACTTGCCCTTCTGTCTTCTAGCAGCCGATCTCGGCAGCCACTTTGCCCCGTCGGCCAGAGTTGAGACTGTGCACTGTACAGGTGCCCCAAGAAGTAAACGGGCCATGGCTTTGTGAAATCACAATAATTTCTATTTTATGCGGTTGCCAGCATAAATAGAATATGTGTAGCCTGGTTTTATATTAGAATGAATTTCTTAAAAAGCCACTCAGAGATTGCTGGCTAGGCGCATGGTTGAAAAATCCCTTCAAAAGCTCCAACCTGCCCTCCGTTTACTTTTTGGGGCATGTGCACATACGCGGCACATACCCCAACTGTTCACACATCTTGTTCCTATGCTTTCGGAGCCTCTCTCGCTCTCTCTGTGAGGACACACGGTTGCTAAACAGAGTGGAGGCAGGAGTGAATAAAACGGCTGCCTGTCTTCTCACTTTGTTGTAAGTGTAAAAAAATGGTAGACTTCTGCCACCACCACTGCCACGCAATTTGTCGAGACCTTCTCCCGCAAATTGATCTCGAGCGATGTGGCTCCACGCTTGAGTGCGAGACCTTTTCGTATTTTGTGGTTAAAATGTTGCTTTTAATGCATTTTTTACGCTTGCTATGGCTAAAATTATGCCCACATATATTTTTAATTGAAAGAACAGTGCTAGTACCAGTTTTGTATTTGTGTTTTGCCTCATACATGCCTAACGTTTTTTTTTTGCCCAAAAACAGTGCTGACAAATTTGAAAATTGACACTCAATTTAGTGCTTTCCAAATGTCTTGCCTACATTAACTTCTCGTTACAGAATTTTTTTGGCTTTTGGCCGGGCGGCCAAATCGAGGGTCACATGGACAGACAGACAGACAAAAAAAATTAAGTGGCCCAAGAAAGACTATAATCTTTAAAAGCGACGCCAAGAGTGCTAAGGAGCTCACCGTACTCGCGGTACTGGACGAACACAAGGTCAGTGTCGTCAAGTCCTGCCGCGCTACCGATGAGGACGCCCTCCTCTCCATAGTGGGTCATGTAGAAGGAGATGCGGCCCTGCCGCTGCGACTCGTACATGATGCGGTCGATGATGTTCAGCTGCACCATCTTGGTGTACATGCGCACCAGCTTGTCCTTGTCCAGCTGGGATGGCGGTGTTTCAAGGTAGGGGAATAGAGGTATGAATTCAGATGCAGCACATCACTTTAGAAAGAACAGACACTGCTTGGTGCTCGTCCCACTACGATAGCACAGGCCTTGCCCCCTGTGCGAGGAAAGATCAGCCAGTGGCAAAATCCAAATTTTAGCCACTGCATCAGCACATCCAGTCATATATAGAAATCGTCGAATCCTCAGTAAACTGCTGCTATCCAAGCAGGTATTTAGGAGAAAAAGAAAAACACTTTGCTATCCATCGCAAGGGTGCACTTCAATTTCAGTGTAGCTGTTGGAGATTGAAACAGGCTGACAAACATCAGTAGGCACAGAGCAACGCACCTTGTGGTGCTATGCCATGCTGAACGCCACGCACGCAGCCAGTGCTACTCGAGATGTATAGCTACCAAACTACCATATTTCGTGCGTACAACTCACACCAAAAATGCCTTCACGGCAATGCGCGTTGTGCTGTAAAGCGCGTACACAGTAACGCTGACTAAGCCTTGCATGGCAGCGATTGTGCAAAACGCACAAGGGCAAGGAAGAAAAAACAAGGACAAGCACACTCTAACTGAATTTTATTAATGCATTGTGCCTTCACCTTGCAGTCAGTGTATTCTACTTGCTAAATATATGCTTTTTTCGTCTACACAGCATGTGATATGTTGCTTGAGCAGTATCTTTGGTGCAGCCTTTCCTTAATCAAATGTGCGGGAAATACGCCAGGAATTTATTTTTTTTCCCGGTGGGCTGAAAGTTGGGGTGCGGATTATAAGCAGGGGCGGCTTATACGCGCGAAAATACGGTACCTCTAGAAATCCAGAGGCACTTTCTACTTCATCAGCATCCCCTGCTTTCCATCGTTGCTGGCACACTCTAAACCGCATATTTCGGGACCTAAACCAACAGGAGCACACCATCTTCATCGGACCTCCTCTCATCATGCACACCTGTCACCTTCTCTCTTTTTCTGACTTGGCAAGATGAGACAAATTTGTGCGAACAAATCTCCAGATAACACAGGGTAACATGTTCTGTAGTAGCAGAAGGATCCCCTAATGTAACGTGTAATAAATGCAGTGTAAACTAGACAGTGCTGCGGCCAACTGCCCCATACGTGTCAACAGAAATGATGGCAATAATCTTGCGCCCACCAACCGATTGGGAGAGCGGGCTAGCTCTACCCCGATCTTTCGCCGACATGGCATAAGCAGCTGACTGTCCCTTAAGGCACTATTGCTGAAGATGTTTAAGGGTGCTGTTTCCTTATTGCGGCTGGGCGTGACGAGTTTAAAGCAAACAAGTAACAATGCAAATATATGTATTGTAGCAATGTGTCGTGACGTGCAACCCTATGTATACGCATCACAATCCAGCGCTGTCACCTGCACTTTATCATCAGTGACAACAATGAAAGGTTGTGACCGACCAACAAATGCACAAATCCTTGCTTGGATGATAAAAAGAAACAGTTGAGGAAGCGCAGAGTGCAAGTGCAGTGATGAATATGGCCAGCAATGAAAGCACAATCGCCACACTCTTTCTTCCTATACCTGTTTAGCGGTTCGTTTGCAGCAACAGAAGCCCGAGAACCCTTCTTGCACAGTGAACAAGCTCTGCGCACCTTTTCCAACCTAAGCTGCAGTTCGTGGCCACCGGCTTACGGGCCTAGGTGGTTGCCGATGCTCCACAAGGTTAACACAACCCCACAATGCCACTGCACGCCGTACCCCGGGGTCCTCGACGCCGTCGACCAGGGTGCCGTCTGTGTTGAGGATGCTGTACATGGGGATGCCATTGTGGGCATCGTCGGGCACAAACTCCAGCCGACTGGTGGTCCCGATGCGGTGGGAACGGGCCACGGGTGCGTAGAAGGCCTCCGACTCGGCCGCCAGCACCGACCGCGGCTGAGCACCTTGGTCGCAGCTCTGCACCTGCACACACGGGGTCCAATCAGGTTGCCAGCTTGCTTGCACCGCCACGCTTGGACCTTTGCAAGGTAAGGAATTCAACGTGCTAGCAAGCATCATCATCATTACCATCACCACCACCACCACCAGCCTGTCTACGCTCACTACAGGGCAAAGGCCTCTCCCATTAATCTCCAATTACCCCGGTCCTGTGCTAACTGCGACCAATTTATCCCCGCAAACTTCTTGATCCCATCTGCCCATCTAACTTTCTGCCGCCCCCTGCCACGCTTACCTTCTCTAGGGATCCACTCTGTTACTCTTAGTGACCAACGGTTATCTTGCCTTCGCATTACATGCCCTGCCCACGTCCATTTCTTTTTCTTAATTTCTACTAATATGTCCTTAAGAAGCGTTTGTTCCCTGACCTGCTCTGCTCTCTTCTTGTCCCTTAATGTTACACCTATCATCTTCCGTTCCACTGCTCGCTGAGTTGTCCTCATTTTAAGTTGAACCCTCTTAGTGAGCCTCCAAGTTTCTGCCCCGTAGGTTAGTACTGGTAAAATGCAGCTTACCAGTGCTTACCATCTTACCAGTAAGATACCGGTAAGACGAAACACGCATTTGTAGTGTGCATTTTGTCTCTCCTTCATTAATTCACATTTATTATCCACTAGCACGATGAATTCCATAGTTAGCTACCACCCGCCCAACTTTACAGTTCAGCTGGCTTTCAACACCAGGTGCAAAGGCTTATGATATAGAATATCTAAAAATTCCTTCGAAAAAATTAAAGGCTACATTCTTTCAAGGCTACAAAACATTAGAGGTAACGTTTCACGCATCACGAGTAATAGGCGGGAGAATATATTTCTAGCCGCTCCAGATTAAGTGACGCTAGAGATTTTGACACACGTGCAACATCTAGAACATTTCTACTTGGAACAGAGCGATGCCAGAATACTGCACTGCAAGGGCAATAAAAATAGTTTTTGTTCTATAAGCCCCGCAAACACATACCTGCAACAAAAAGTCAAGCAGTGACACCTCAAAAGGTGAAATGCCTGCAAAGCCCTAACTTTGAAGCTGTGTTGCACAGCGCTTCAGGTGTTGCCGCAAACGTCGAACTGATTGATCAAACAGTGGCCACCAATTTTAAGGGTGCTGAATAAAAGTAACTTCCTCGCCCTGTATGCGTGTTTCCTTACCTTTTGGAAGGAATACATTTTACTTGCTGGTTCTCACAAAAAAGTTATCAGCAAAATATGTAAATTAAGATTAAGATACCTCTGCACTAAGAAGTAGCCATAAGAAGCATGCATTACTGCCAGTCCAGCATGCAGATGATTCACACACAGCTGTTTACCTCCCAGCCACAAAGACTATCTGAGGCAAACCAACGATTGCTCCCTGCCTGATTATCTTTGCCCAAGTGAAACTAAGACATGGTACTCCCATTCCAGCACCCTCCAACCTTCAAGTCCTCAAGGGCTCACACAGACTGGGTTTCACACCTCCACTGCCATAGCCAAGGCAATCTGTGTTCTTTGGAAGGTGTTTCACTTGTGTGACCCAAAGACCTTTCGCATTATTTATACTGTTCATTTTGTAATGTGCAGGAGATGTAACTACAAAGACAAATGATGAAGCTTGCCTTGCGGCAATCTGCTAGATTTATCCTACCATTTAGTGCCATGGCATATGTAGGTAACACTTTCCATTGTTAGTGTGCTTGGGCAATCCTTTCAAGCTGCACTACACTCCATACCTTTTTTTTTTCTCCTCACTGTCACTTCAGTGGCGAATCAAAGGAGATTACAATGAGATCCATTAATCTTGTAATTGCGGGAAGTTTGGCCCCTTTTTACATCACGGTGCCCAGAGAATAGTGCTACGCATCACGCTGTTCAAAAAGACACGCCGCGTTGCAGCCTTTTCATTTCATTAATGCGCTCTCTGCCAGGCAATACTGCTGCTCAGTTTCGAACCCTTCCCAGGCTTTCCTGGTTGACTGGCTATAGGCATGCAGTGCAGTAGTGTGCAACTTGTACGGTTCAGGACAAGCATATTGTGATAAGCACAGCTGAGGTATGCATGCACTGGTAGACTCCCCGACAATGCCCGAGGATTGCACGTGTTCGAATTATGTGCTGCACATTTGACGGCTCTGTACAAAACGTACTTCTGTGTGTTTTTTTGTTTGAGTGAACGAGCGCTCTGGTCAGCTGGACCACATTTGAGCTTGTGCAGGCGGTCATGGTGATAATGGGTGGCTACCTTTCCTTAAAAACAATTTGGGGCCCCTGTAAGCCATTTTCTCAGAGGTGGATTGCTCTCATCCCCTGGATAGTGCAATGCAAAGTGAGTGTGTATGTGCGTTGCGCTTTTTTTTTTTTTTTCCCTGAAGACTGGACAGAAGACACACAGGAGTACGTGTGTGAGGTTCTTATCTTGTTTTTTCCTCGCACATCAAACAGGAAATTGTATTTTTTTGAGTGTCTGTAAATAACTATCTGTTATGACTGTTAGTACTATTATTATGAAAAAATTGAATTAAGGCAAAGACCCAACTACGGTTTTAAGAAAACAATTTCGAAAAAGATTTTTTTTTCTTTTTCCGCATACTTTATGCAGCACGTGCTGGTGTGTCCCAGTTGTGGGAATGGGGCCAAAAGTTGGACGCTTCAAATAAAGAGCTAGAAAACAAATCTCCGATGTTTAGATTTTCACGGTGCAAAAAGGGGGCGGAAAACGTTTGAAGATGTGCGTATACTGTTTTTAACAGCGAATGCGGATCATCAATTGCTTTAACGGCAGAAAAAAAAAAAAAAGATAACTTGTACGTAGCAAGATTACTTGTACGTAGCAGGTTCAGCAAAGTGCGCTTCCATGTGGCAAGCCCCAATTTCCAGGGTATCCTTTCAGCCGAACTGCGTGACGTACCGATTTGAAGCCCAAAAAGAAAACGCAGTTTACCAGCTAGATCATTCGCAGTGAAGCCGCATTAGGTTACCTCTACCAAAACTAGGGATCGAACGATCGTTTTCGCGGCCGCTCACCTGAGATGATGAAATGAAGCGATGCGGCAACTTCGAGCGCACAAAGGCGAGCCTGGTGGCAGCAAGTAGGCGCCCGGAGACCATGGTAAGCTTGCGGTACAAAAAACGCTAGCTTTCACAGTGATACCTAGAAGCCAAGGACTACTCGTATTCCACGGTACAACGCTCCCCACGCGCTGTCATCAAGGGCCAGTAGCGCGCGGCGCAAGTGTGTCGCCACCGCGCAAGCCGTCTGCTGCTGTTTTCGAACTTGAATAAGGCCACTGCCCTGTGTTTACCGTTACGTCAGCGCGCGTGGCGGGCGTCGACGAGTGCGTACAGGAAGGACTTGCGCCGGGAGAAATGCAACTGGATCAAACGAGAGGAAAAGTCAAGAAAGAAACAAAACCCACATTATCATCATCGTGTCGAACCGATTCAGAGCGATTTGAAAAATTGCCACCATGTCGAGCTGATCCAAAGCGATCCAGATTGTAGCCAGTCTCGCTCAGCTGCTGTGCATCCCAAACGCTGGTGCTTCCTGCATCGTGTGCGTCGCAGTCGACAACTGTTCCTGCGGTTACGATGGCAGCGAAGACGGCAGCCCGCGTGCTCCGTTCTCTCCTGGGAACGCGAAAAAAGCATCTGGATTGCAGGCTTTACCACGTGACGGCCATCATGGCTGTAAGTTGCAGTATCGGTGACGTTTGCTGTTGGTTTAGAAGTGCGCGAAAGCGCGCAGTTGAATGCGCGACATTTACCGCGTGCGCAGTTATGAATGGTGCCGTCACTACGGTCACCCAGTCTCCGGTAGTCGTGGTGGTATATTTGTTGTGGCACACGGTGATCACATTTTTACTAAGGCACGGGCTGGTGTTGCGGAGACTACACATTCCGCATGTTTCGTGCAACCACCTGTCGGGCAGCTCCAGCTGCGCTAGCGCCCAGATGTGTGCACGTCAAAGCCGCCGTGCTCATTCTTTTAAACGGCTGTTGAGATCGATCAATCTCTCGAAACCCATCCAGGCGCACGTTGAACGCGGTCATAAGTTACATTTTTCAGTTTCTTTGTTGCTTTACCGAATACGCTGCAAGCAGCGCCAAAATCACGGATTTAAAAACCATTGGTGTGCAATTTGAACGTTATAGCTGAACAACCATTTGAGAGTTGTAGGAATATACCTGCTGAGTGAAAAGTTGTAGTCGCTAGTCTACGGTGCATGTAAAAGTCACGAATGTAGGTTTATGTGATGCATTTGCAGCAATAGCTGACGTGGCGGTACACTGCGGAAACCTCGTAAGCGTCAGCTTAGAGTTTGAGATACCAAGGCTTGATGGCTCAGAATTGTTTCAAGGTGGTCTGTTGACATTGTTGGGTACACATGATATCTTCAAACCCCACTTGGGAAAACTGGGACTAAAGGGGAGACGAACACGAGAGAGAGAGAGGGAATATTGAGCATCAGTTAATTGGGCCAACAAGAAGTGGTGACCAACGCTTGGAGACTGCTGGTGACTTGGGCTGCTCGTTCAGCAAGTCCGCTGGACCCAAGAATCCGAGCTGTCTAACGCCGCCTCCCAGTGCTCCACAGAGAAGAGATGAGGGAAAAAGTTGTGGGGGCATCGCTGAATGATATGAGCAAATGATATGTTTCGTAGGCTCCACAGTCGGGGCATTGGGGAGAGGGAAATATAGAGGGATAATGGTAGTCTGGCGCGACGGGGGGGGCATTGGTTTGAAGAAGGCGGCAGTACCGTTCCTCTATAATAGAGAGTGACCAGTGGGGTGGAGGTTAGCATTGGAAAGAGAGGCGGTAGTGGCAGGCCATTTCCTGGATAGTCAAAAGGCTATCGCAGGTTAAACGGGCTCTGTGGGAAGGGCGGCGGCTTGGCCAAGCCTGGTCAGTTAGATCTCGAGCTGCGAGGTTAGCTGCTTCATTTCCCTCCAGCCCCGCATGAGACGTGGTAGGATATGAAGAGCATGCAGAGAAATAGTCCCCTCCCCCTGGCAAAAGTACAGACGGCCATTTTCGAATTGGAGATAACAGTTGTTGGGGTAGGCTATGAGAGAGCGATAGCGCGATAGCCGCGTCTTCCACATTATCAGGAAAGCACCTTTGGGTATCAGTGAGTGATAAGAGGTTGCTTTGGGATTGAAGGCAGCAGTGACTGCAGAGGTGCCATAACGGCTATAGCCAGTGTCCACATAGGCTGTGGGACAACTGTGAGCGCTGTGTGGTTGGCTCCTCTTTCGTCCAAACTTTCCCACGTTGTTTTAGAGGATATCATGTGCACCCAACTAGCCCAAAGTCGAGCTTTAACATACCAACAGACCCTTTGTCTAAGTTTTCCCACATAGTTTTAGAAGATATCTGTTGATGTGCACTATTATCACCTCAGAACTTGCGAAACCTTCACACGTACTAAACTTGAATAGGCGACTTCTATTTGGAACCCTCATCAAAATTACCCAATTAACGCATTAGAAGCAATTCAAAATCACGTTGCCAGATTTATTACCTCACAGTACAGTCTTCGCTTAAGTATTAGCATTGTTAAGCTATCACTCAACCCCCCCCCCCTAGAAATTCGCCGCAAGGTTACTTGGCTCTGCCGTCTGCACAAACTATACTATATTTTCCCGTCACAACGCAATACCGTTCTTCTCCCTCGTGCCCGTTCATCGCGTCGCCTCTTTAACTCTCTAAGTTTATAGCGCTTACATGGTTCAACTAACGCTTTCAACAAATCCTTTTTACCTACAGCCATTGAAGATTGGAATAGCCTGCCTGAATCCATAGTCAACAAATAAAACCCCTTAAAATTTAAACTGCTAATCACTAACCATTTGATTTGTTAGTAAATTTACAATTGCTGCCATTTTTTTCCATGTATATTTATTTCCTTCTGTTGACACTGTTTTTATCATGTAGTTCACTCACGATTATGCTTTGTACCATTGACAATCATGCATCTGTTGAATTGTGCATTTGCCTCCCCCTTGTGTAATACCCCGCAAGGGGCCTTTAAGGGTTCAATAAATGATGATGATCATGATGATGATGAACTACTGGGAACACATCCCCTCCTCTACCCACTGCCAATGCTTTTCTTTTTTTTCCATCAACGATGCGTGGAACAGCAAGAGCAGGACGGGGGCTCGTCCGGCACGCCTCTGGATGACACAACCCGGCCGCGCTTCCTGGGCACCCGGTGCGGCTTCACGGAAACCATCAAGTTCCAGGCGCACGTGTTCACCGAGGGATGCCCCGTCTACCGTGTCCTCAACCACGACGGAGAACCCATCGTGCCCTCCCAGGACCCACAGGCAAGCAGGCGCGCAGGTGACTGCACTGGATGAGAGAGGGCCCACTCCTGGATTGACTCGGCTTTGTGCGCGGATAAAAATTCGACCCCCTAGGATACTGCTCAGGGTGGCCGAGTGGCCAAAGTGAGGTTACTGATTCAATTGCTGGCCACGGGGGCTGTTTTTTTTTTAGCGAGGTGGAGGTCAGCGATTTCAGAAGCTATCATTTGAAATCGGTAGACGCGTTAGGTCTTTGAATTACACCCTCGGTTATTCCTGTCAACTGCATTTGCAGTGCTTCAACCGGGCCAGTCTGCTACCAAGTGGTGTATATAGTCATCTAAGCTGTGCTTGAAAGGGACCATGAAGACACCATACAATTTCAGTGAGTTTGAAAGAACTAGGCTTTTCGTATTCATTCCACCCACAAAAGACGTATGTTTAATGAAAAACAAAAACGCAAGAAATATCAAAATACGTCTAAATTTCATGTTACAGTGACCTAAAATTTGGAGGAAAGATGTATCATGGGAAAGCACTAAAACCTTTGTTGTAACTGCTCATTAGTATTGCAGTGATGCAATCAAATGGAGTTAGAGGCCCCACTACACAATCGTCCAACGGCTTACCGTAGGTTGTCCAATCGCACAAACAAGATTCTGTACATCACAGAAAAATTGCTGGGGCGTCGCCACTGCTCTGTCTGCGTTTTTAATATCAGTTATTTCCATGAAGTTTGCGGTAAGATTGGTATCACTATTATCAAGACAAAGCAGTCTTTGTAATGAATCAAACCTACATTTTGTCTTCAAGGCCTCTTTGATGGGGGATGAATGTGAACACGGCACCCATGCTTCAACTGTATAGTATATTAAGGAATGCCCATCGTGACGCTCTCGCGTTGGTCTCTCCTCGATGCTGTCTCCCTCGACAGCTGCCTGAAGAGGTGCTGCTGAAGATGTACCGCGGGATGACCCTGCTGAACAGCATGGACCGCATCCTGTACGAGTCCCAGCGGCAGGGCCGCATCTCCTTCTACATGACCAACTTTGGCGAGGAGGGCACCCACTTCGGCAGCGCGGCCGCCCTCGACGACAAAGACCTCGTCTACGGCCAGTATCGGGAGGCAGGTGAGGCGTCCTGGCCGACGACACGCACCCGCCTAACTGAATCCAGAGCCTCCTTTTGCTGCAGCATGCCTCGTGGTACCGCCTTGGACACGTCACCCTCCAATTTGGGCATGTTGCCATGTCTGATGTGAAGCCCAGAAATTGCTGCCTTCGTGACATGTACAGTGAACGGAAAAACGCCACCCGTCACGGTGGCTCAGTGGCTAAGGCGTTGCGCTGCTTAGAACGACGTCGCTGCTTCGATTCCCAGCCGCGGTGGCTGCTTTTCTGGCGGAGGCAAAAAGCAAAAACGCCCGTGTGTACAAGATTTCGGCGTACGATAAAGATCCCCGGGTGGTCAAAATTAATCTGGAGCCCTCCACTACGGCACACCTCATCGCCTGCATTGCGTCGGCGCGTTAAACCCTACAATCAATCAATCAAACGTGAAAATGCAACCCAGAACATGCCAAATCGAAGAATATGCTTAGTGCAGATCACGTAGTGGCACAGTTGTGATGTATTTGGAAAGTCACAATTACAGATGTTACTGTTACGGAGCCATGCGACAGTTTGACTTGCACAGAACGAAATTTGTGCCATTTATTTGTTTGGGTTCGTATCTTTGCGTTTGCATTTCATTTGTCTGTAACTGTTCAGGTGTGTTCATAAGTAACTGGAACAAGTGTTTGTGAATATTACAAAATATCTGTATAACTAGATTTATGAAAGCGATTATTGGTTTACAGGAAGTTTTTTTTAGTTAGGGAGGACTTTTATAAACACACACCGATAAAGCCTGGCAGTTTTTTAAAGAAATTTCTGTAAATTGACAAGGCCGTTTTCCAACTACTTTTGATGTCACCTGTACATACATGCATAGAATAGCACATATCATTAGGTGTGATGAAGCAGCTGATCAAAAGTAATGTCAGTTGGTTACAATGGATAGGCAATTTTCTTTGGTTCACCAGTAATTCCAATAAGTAAAAACTTCAGCAGCCAGTTGAAAAACTCGTGGCACCCGTGCACATTTGCTCCCATGATACCTTTACTGAGTTCTAACAGCACGTGCTGAGTTTCAACTTTTGTGCGTGTCATCATAGGCGTGCGCAGGGTTTTTGATTGGGGGGGGAGCAAAATCTTACCGCAGCCCCCCAGAAAATCTCCCAACCTCTTCCCTCTGAAGGCCCAGCGGTCTGAACGCAGGGCAAAGACGATGAATGGTTATAAAATTTTTATTTCAATGCGATGGAATTACAACACATACAAAATATTTCTGAACAGAAGTTCCTACTTTCATCTGTAACATCAGCAAGGTATGAAGCAAATTTGCCCCCCCCCCCCCCCCCCACCGTGCCCCAAGATGATTAGGGGGCAGCCGCCCCCCCTGTGCTCACGCCTATGCATGTCATTGCAACCATAAGTACTACCCATGACAGATGAGACTTGTAGCGGTGCTACACAGTCGTTTCAAAGGCCTTGCGAAGGCACTCGAGCCAGTTGACTGTTCAGTGGTGCATTGACTATCTATTTAGGCGCACTTGTAAGTAAGCGTTCAACGGTCAATTTAGAGTTGCCGCGTAGCTCAGGCATCACATTGACAAGCTAACAGTCGATGCATTCTACGTGCAGGGGTGCTGGTGTGGCGCGACTACCCGCTGTCGCAGTTCATGGCCCAGTGCTACGGGAACGAGATGGACGACTGCAAGGGCCGCGGCATGCCCGTCCACTACGGCAGTGACAAGCACAACTTTGTCACCATCAGCTCCCCACTGGCCACCCAGTTGCCACAGGGTGTGTGTGCTTTGCCCCCTCTCCTTCATTTTGTAGTAGCGGCAGCATCAAGTGGTGTTTATAAAGACCGAGTGATTTGGTTGCAGGGACTGTTTCACGGGCGATGCAGCATGCTGCACCTTCGTTCTTCACGTACACTTCCTGCCTAGTCGAAATTTGCAGCTGAAGCTTTAACCTTATGCTGCTCTATTTTATATAGTGAGCAGAGAGCTGTATCCCTTTAATTTTTCCTACTTTCGTGTACGAAAGTTCTCCCTGACCAAGCTTAAAGGGAACCTGAAACACTCTTTGAAAAGTGCAAGTAAACCTGCGCGACGTTTAGATTACACTGCCAGGAACACCTGAGCCAAATATTACACATGAACGAGAGTGGTGAGCGCACAATTGGCTATGAAAGACGTGGAAAAACCAACCGTGCTCTCTTCAATTTTCCTCATTTTGCACCCCTGGCATGGCCTAAACGACGTCATTGAGGCCGTGGCGGTCCTATTGGCTGTCGCTGGTCAACTTCGCGGCTTATTTCTCACGTTTCCTGTGACGATTCGCCATCGTCAGCGCTGTGTACCAACCTCTTCTATGCATGAACGTGTACGCACAGTTTTGGTGTTTTTTTTTTGTGCTTATAGTGCGCGCGCAGTTTGAGTGATGAGTTCAGTACTTCCCTTTCAACTCGACAACAACTCGACAACAAATGTTTATTGCTTCAAAAACGCCCTAGCAGTCTGGGCACACGCTTGCGAGCAGGGAGCCATGCCTGCTTTTTTGTGGCACCAGACCGGAAATAGACCCCTCGCATTGCGGAGGAAAGGGGAAAACTCCTCTGACTGTGATATATGGAAGGCCACCGAAAAGGACGTTGCGAGCCACCCCCCTCTCCGGGAGAGTGTGCAGCTTTTGTCACGCTGTCCGCGGTCGAGTTTAATGGGAACAATTATGCACGATGAGAAATCGCGCATACTTTCGGTGATAGTGGACGGATTTTCATAAATCTTGCCGGAGGTGATTGCTGGGACAATAAGCTTTACCCCAAAATACATTCAGAGTAGTCGATGGTAAGTGCTGCGAGGCCGCTTTAGCGGGCCGTTTGAGTCCAAACGTTCTGAAATGGTGCAGCAGAAAGGACTGGTCTTCTTAATCATTTGGAAGAATTTAGCAACCTTGGATGGTTGCTGTGCTGCACAAGCTATCTTGTGCACAAGGTAGCAACCTTGTGCACAATTGGTAAGTTGCGCTCAAGCTGAGACTATAGTGTAATCAGGGTGGTGCGAAAGGTATTCCTTGCGACCAGCACCGATAGAATCTCCTAGCAGAGAAACTGCATGAATGTCAAGCATGTCTTCTGCACTGGCATCAGTGAAAAGGGAGTTCTTCCCTGATAATGGGTGCTGGCTAATGAGAATGAGGGGACGCTTGCAAGGGTTAAGGCTTGGGCGAGTTGGTGCATGATTACAAATAGGGGAACAGCGCAATACAGACGAAACACAAGAAGAAGAAGGTGACAACCACAGTGCTCATGGTTGTCACCTTCTTCTTCTTGTATTTTGTCTGTGTTGCGCTGTTCCCCTATTTGAGAGGATGCTGCTGACCAAGATAGCCGCACTCCCCCTGACTGTGGGCTAGGCCCTGCCGCATGGGCAAGCAAGGCAGGGTGGCTTTACGGGAGTTAAAAGAAAGCTGTGGCAGAATAACTAGAGTGAAATTTTATCAAACAGGGTAGTTAAAAAAAAAACTCAAAAATAGAAAAAAAGCCATTTCAATCTTATCAGGCAGCATCTGTGGCCAGCCTGTTTGGATCTGCTGGCGCTGTTTAAAACAAGTGTGAAATAGACAACTTGTGTGTCGCTTTTGTAACAGAGCAACACAAAAAGCACTGCGCACTTTAGTCTTGCTATGGGTTTCGCGAATGAGAAAAAACTGCAAGAACATTGCTGTCTCTCTTTCTCTCCCCCCCCCCCTTTTTTTTTTTTTCAATTAAGGCTTTGACAGTTCAATTAGGCTCAGGTTGTCTAATTTGGAACGGTTAAACTTGTACTCAAAGTTCATTGCTTGAAGCATGGAGGGGGCCGTGCCCCCTCCGAGCTTCGACGCTTTGGAAGGCCAAAGCTTCGACGCCTTTGGAAGGCCAGGGAGCGCCCTCCGCGAAAATGTCTCGTGCCCGTGAACCTGGCCGTGCCATTGCATGGCTGAAATGCTGTGGCAGGTTTGGTGGGCCAAATGGTTACAACCCAGTCTCCACTTCCTGCCAGATTGCATCCATTTGCATGTTTTTCTTTGCTTACTCTACCCAGTGCATTATGAGTGGGGCTTTTTTGGTACATCATAACATCATTTAGGAAGCAGGCAATTTGAGTATGTCAAACATTATATCGTTTAAAAACAGCGTGGAAGATGGGACAAAGGAAGGTACGGATACAAACAATGCAGCGATTGTGTCATCTGCATCTTCCTTTTTCCCGTCTGCCGTGCTGTTTTTAAACGATATACTAATGTACCAACAAGCCCTTCTGTACACCCTTATGTCAAACATCATTTTGCTCCGAGCAGAATCGTAGTTAGTTAGGAAAATGAAGCAAATTTGTGTGTTGTCTTGATGGTCTCTTTTAGTAGAGTTCTCCATTCAAGGATAGGCTTCAACAGAGACGCACAATGCACTAAAACGCTTGGGGTATGAACACAGGGCTGCTGTACAAATACTTTGATGTGTCCGAGATAACTCGGTAAATGTCACAGCTGAGTGTTTCTTCCAAATGTCCCTTTTTGCAGCCGTGGGCTCCGCGTATGCGTTCAAGCTGGCCCAGAAGAAGAACTGCGTCGTCTGCTACTTTGGGGAAGGCGCGGCCAGCGAAGGGGACGCCCACGCCGCCCTTAACTTTGCCGCCACCCTCGACTGCCCCGTCATTTTCTTCTGGTGAGTGTGTGTCAGAAACGTGTCTGTGGAACATGTCAGGAATGTCAGAGTTGGTGTCAGAAATGTGCCTATCTCCACGTTTGACCTCTGACCTTGGTTTTCTCTTAATGATTTGTAACGGGACCTAATGGCCCACTTGAGTGACCTTCAGAAATTTGTCTACAGCACACACTTGCGTTCTTATTGGGCCCCTAACCTAGATTTTATCTATAGTAGAACCCTGTAATACGACTTTCAAGGGACCGCACGAAAGTGTCGTATGACCAGGGTGTCGTATGATCAAGGTACGAGCAAATGCTGGCCTAGTAGATGGCCTCACGCAGCAGGTGGGCTCAGAACTTATTTAAACTACTGTAAAGTTCTGAGAGAACGCCCTCCCTTGAAACATTGCCCACCCCCATTTAGAGGAGAAATGTTTGAGTTACTAAAAGTCCCTGAAGATTGCCGACCCCCGAAAATCGCGCTAGCTTTGACGCCTTTGGAAGGCCAGGGAGCGCCCTCTGCGAAAATGTCTCGTGGCCGCAAACACCATTGATGCCTCGATTTTGAACAAGAGACACAACCTGACCAGCTTTTTTACTTGCACAGTTATGGTTGGCGGTGCGGCCACTTTTTTGTAGTTTTTCGCACCTGACCCGAAGGATCGCCCATCCCGCATTTTACACTTTGATATCTCTGCAGTTTGGGTGGGTATTCTTTCAGGACCTTACGGTCCTATATTTAGTGTGTTCTCGCTAATTTGTGAACTCCTAATTGAAATGTAAAGTTTCTGAAAATAAAACGCCTATTTTGTGCCCCCACCTCCCTTCTACGGCATCTGTGCTTGCCCGCCAGCCATGCGCCGCGAGCGAGGTGATTGTAATACTGGGGGTCGTATCAGTGTGGTTCCATTGCATTAATGTCACAGGAGGTTATGACCCACTGCAGTGATATTATGCTGGGAGCATTGGAGCTGCCTCTAGCTTCTTCCCTCTTTTCGTGTCAAGTTCCTTGCTCAGAATTCACTTGCCTTCCATTGTAGAGCAGAATTCTCGTTTCCTGACTGTTGAGCGACAAATGAGCTTTGCAGGCAGTTGCTGTAGCAGAATTAAGATGCACATTGTGTCTGCCTCTCTTTGCGGCCGTGTGTCTGTGGATGCTGATTTGCCTGTTCCATTTTCCTCTTCCCTGACAGCCGAAACAACGGCTACGCGATCTCCACTCCAGCCTATGAGCAGTACAGAGGCGACGGCATAGGTGAGTGGGACTTGTCGCTGGGTTTGGTAGATCAGCTGTAGCTGAGACTGCAAAGTGCATGCTGGTGTTGTTTCCCGTGCTTCAGTCTACTACCACTGAAATGTTTCCCACCACTCTTTTTTTGGCACAGCATGGATCTGTGCAAAAATACAGGGAAATTGTCTTGTTCCCTTACTAAGGCAAGCTCCTGGCCAATCAAACACCCATTAGGTTGGTCCAAGTGTCCTTAGAGAGGACATTTCACATATGCAATGCAATTATTGCTGGGAAATTTGCCATGCATTTTCTTTGGGGGAACCATGAGGAGAAAATACAAGTCGGTTAATTCAAAATATCGTCACATCAAAGTAACAGCCGTGCCACTTTTAACAAAAACTAACAGGAGAGTTGTGAGTCACCAGCACCTTTCTGCTGTGTGCCCCTGCGATGTCACACAGATCGGTTCGTGTGGTTGCAGTCTGGTTCCATTTCATTGAACAGCGAGTTAGCGCACTAAGTGCTCTGCTTTACGTGCTTGGTGAGAACGTGGCGGGTAATTCAAAAGTGTCTTTTTATTTCGTTTATTCCAAAGCTAGTGTTTTTCGGGGCTAAAATGGTATTGAGCGAGTTACCAAAAAAAATTATAATGTATTGGTTCTTTACAGCGTAAGTCGCCTTCACAACTTGGCCCGAACTCGTTTTGCAGTGGTAGCCGCATGTTTCTGTGCTCAGCTGGTCTATAATGGTTCTCCGCCCGTTGACCTCTAACCTGGTAAACGCAGTGGCAAGGGGACCCGGGTACGGCATAGCGTCAATCCGGGTGGACGGCAACGACGTGCTGGCCGTGTACAACGTCACCAAGGAGGCCCGCCAGATCGCTGTCGAGGAGAACAGGCCTGTGCTCATCGAGGCCATGACTTACAGGTGCGTGCTCAAGTTGGTGTCCTTTTCTTTCTCCTAATGTGAAAGCAGCAAATGGTCCATTTGGCGAAGAAGCGAGCGTCCAGCGTCTGTAGCAATCAAGTGGCTCCCATACTTCCCATCAGCTGTGGCACTCAGCACGTTTGGGCAGATGTGTTTTGGCCAACACTTGCCAATAGCTCCCTGGGGGAAAAACCCAGCATTTGGCTTCTGGGGGTTGTAGCGGCAAAACAGCTCCTGAACCTCCTCTTGTTTGCAATGCGTTTCATAGTTTGCTCTCCGTGGCAGCACATACCGTGCCGCTATGCTGAAACATCTAAGCCTGCGGTGGCCGCAACCAAGGCAGTTGCGAAATGCGGCTGTCCGTGTGAGTACAGACCGACAGCCCTTTTTAAAACTCGAAGGAAGGTATGTAGAGGCAATCAATTGGATAATAAATGTTGCTTTCACATTCACAACTTGTAAGAAGTGCTGAGCTGTCCTGGAACTTCTTTCGCCTCATCATTAGTTGACTAAGAGGGAGAGTAAGTGGATAAGCGTTGTGCGACAGCGAGTGTGATCTTTGTACGCTCTCCTGGCGAGGGGTTTCCTCACTCCAGGATACCTTGGTGCTGGCTGGGGAGATGGGCCCCCTCTACCAGTGTATGCCGCACCTGTAGAAAAGCCAAAGAGAAAAGTAGCAGCAATGGCTCTTCGAAATGCGGGAACTCGATGAAATCTGAGGAGATTGCACCACCTCCATTCACCTCAACCCAAACCGGTCTAGCCGAGTGTGTTGTAAAGCTCCCACATTGATTATAATCGGCATGTGGAGCTGGCCAGAAGTCAAACTGGCGTGTGAAAACTGCATGAAACATCCTAGGATTTGAAAGAACTTGAGCATACTTACTTAAGATGAAGCTAAGGGAGAAACATTGTTATTTTAACTTTTTTTAGGTAAAGGGCCGAGTAAGGAAAGGTTAAAACTTGAACAAAACAGTTTGTGAATGCTAATGAGTCTACCCAAGCCATTTTGTGCGCTCAGAACTGAGATGGCTTTTTGCCACCCATCTATGGCATGTTTTGTACCGGTATCCGTTTCGACCAGAATTTTGTCCCCTTATGCGGTGTGGTCCAGGATCGGGCACCACAGCACGTCGGACGACAGCTCGGCGTACCGGTCGGTGGACGAGGTGCGGTCGTGGGACCAGAAGGACCACCCCATCACGCGCTTCCGCAAGTACCTCATGCACCGCGGCCTCTGGGACGACGCCAAGGAGGAGGAGTGGAAGAACGAGACCAAGAAGCAGGTACGCTACTCTTGCCGCTCGTCAGAAAAGGGGGTGATCTTGACGGGAGTACAGGGCTGGGCAAGGGAATTCCCCACGCGTGGCTGTCTGTGAGTGTTGAAGCTGAATTAATCGTGATTTGACTTCGGCCCGGGCTGTTGTGGTTTTGTTGCTTCAGATTCAGTGCAACGAAATCCAACTGGTAGTGTCTTACAAATGGACTCACTTCAGCTTGTCCTTGAAGCGATGTGTTGCAATTTTCTAGCAACACAGTGTCTGCAGCCCCGAATCTGGTTGAAATTTTTTAGTGCAGAGCACTTTAGGGGCCCGGCTTGTCATCATAGCTGGTTGGGAGTCGTGCACCCAAACAGAAGCTTCAAAAAGATGATTTATTATTATGTTTAACGTGCCAACACTGCACAGGCGATAATGCGCGCCGTAGTGGAGCGCTCTGTATTAATTTTGACCACCTGCAGGCGATCTTTAACGTGCACCGAAATCTGCCACACACGGGCATTTTCGCCTTTCGCCTCCATCAGAAAAGCGGCCACTGCGGCTGAGAATCAAACCTACATCCTTAGGCTCAGCAGCACAGTGCCTTAGCCACTGAGCCACCGTGACGGGTGCTTCAAAAAGATAACCGCTTTCTTTGGTTGGGATCAAGCCTGGGTCCCTTGCGTAACGAAGCTGATGTCCATTGCATCCACGCAATCCTCATATGCAAGGTGTTCGAGGTGATCTTTATGCTGCACCGTTGCCACAGACGCTGCCGTTGGCAGGCTGCAAATAAGTACGCAATAATGTAAAAGGAGAACAGCATGAATTAGCGCATTAATTACCCCAAATTAATGAAAACACAATCCTGTGTCTCTCTACAGGTGTTTTCAGGGGCTGCGGCACCCTCTCTTGACTACTTTCACTATCAGCGCCAGGCTTATACTGAAACTAGTCTAGAGAGGGCGCCACAGCCCCTCTGGCAAATCACTGCTCTGCACTCAACAGATTTCATGTTGGGTGGAGCTGCTTTAATTTTTTGTTTGTAGAATTCGTTGGGCGGCATTGATAAGTCTCGACTTGAAAACAGCACCCAATTTAATAGTGTCAGTGGTTTATCTAGAATTTTGTGAGGGCTTTAGAAAGCCAGGAAAGAGTGGAAACAAGAAAAAGTGGTTCTTTTTTCTTTCAAGGCTGTAATTCAAGCCGACATAACTTGTGCCCCAACGCAGGTCAAATAATGATGTTAGTCTTACGGCAGTGCTTGGCTTGTGCACAGTTCACTGGTGCCGTGTTCAGCTGCATCTGTGCCACGATTTATTTACAAAGGCTGTCGCAAAATTAAATATAAAAACCTGAATAAATTTGAAAATAGTCGTTTTACACAAAAACAGAATTCACATTTACAGTCAGAGCAAAAAACAACTTATAACCCTGAATCTCACTGTCATAACTGTGGTAATAAAGTTTTTTATTCAGAGATCAGCTTCCCCCCTTGACTCCAGCAGTTTTATGCTGAGTGTGATGCGCAGTTGTACAGAAGGGTTTGGCAATTCCAAAAAGAAAAAAAAAGGAGATGGAAGAAGGGAAGTAGCATGCATGGATAACGGGCTCTGCTTGAGAGGGGTCTTGTACAAATAGTGGTTTATTGGTTCGAAGCAAAGAGAACATTGTGTTGGCATAAATTTGGAAGGCTATCTGGGCTGTACAAGTTGACTGGCTGTTTGACATGTGCCTGTTGTTATACCAAAAAAGTGGAACTCACTAATGCTTTCTGAGCTCCTTGAGTTCTGATGTGGGGAAACCAGCTGTGTCATTCAAGGTCCTCGTTGTGATTTCAGTTGCTCAGGCCAGCGCTATAGGTGGTATTCATTGAAAAGTTTAGCTGTCAGTTTCTTCGCTTGGCAACAATAGAAACGGCCATAGACATGGCCGCTGTGCCACGGACATGGCGCGGCTTGCGCCACTGCGCCGCATGCCGAAGAAAAGAAAGAAAAAAAACACCAGCGTGCGTCGTCTGCTCCGTTTCAACCCGATTATCAACGCTGGTGTCAACAGAGATGTTTTAAATGCGGAGCATTTCTTAGGCTCGCGATGTCACTCGTCGATGTTGTCGGCGCCGTCCACACGCTCACTGCGCATGTGCGTCGCGTCGAGGCGCAGGTGCGCGTCTCTCCCCCGTACCCTCCTCGCTCTCAACAACAGGTGCGGCGGTGCGGGAGGAGCGCGTGTACCCCGTGCGCTCCGTCACTCTCAACAACAGCTGCGGCGGTGCGGGGGGAGCGCGTCTGTGCGCGCATGCGTCGTAGCTACCCGTGCGCTGCGTTGCGCTCAACAGTAACGGCGGCAGGGCGTGTACACGTGATAACGGTGTGGTGGGTGCGTGGAAAGTTCGCGCACTTGTGTACGGAAGTGTGCGCATGCGCGTCTCTCCCCCGTACTCCTCTCCCTCGAACGCAGGCGGTGTGTATATAAGC
Organism: Haemaphysalis longicornis; assembly: GCA_013339765.2. Taxonomy (NCBI): domain Eukaryota; kingdom Metazoa; phylum Arthropoda; class Arachnida; order Ixodida; family Ixodidae; genus Haemaphysalis; species Haemaphysalis longicornis. The sequence goes on along the minus strand of CM023452.1, from coordinate 75,115,737 downwards.
GGCAGAGTGCGCGTTCGGAATTCAGTCAAGGGCGTCTTTGCTTGGCTTTCGCTTGACTTGACGCTTTGCTTGACGGCACCAAGCAATAAAGACAGACTTTAATTTTACACTCCTTGCCTTCGCTTCTCCTTCATTCAATAAATAAGAATAATAAAGACGAAATAACAATTAAGCATTCCCAAACCATACCCAATTACGCAACATTCACGCGATACCCCCATCACTCTGCGACGCATTTACTCAAGTTCCCCCCGTGGGAAGATGCGGGCGGGTTTTTAATCGCACTCACAATGAACTCGAGGCATTACTCTGTGTTCGCTGGGCTAGAGCTTGGAATGTCTAACCCATATGTGCTTAGCACGGACAAGTACCGCTATCCCGTGGAGCCCGACCTAACCAGTGACGGCGCACTCACATGGTTGTTTGCATGCGTGTCTCGCCAGTGAATACAAGCCATAGGGAGTGCTCAATTGCGAGTCAGTTTGACTACAGCTTTTTTTTGCGTGTTTAGCCTAGGCCGGTCTGGACACACCTGCTCGCTCCTTTTACGGCTTGAGCGGCCACCGCGATTATAACAGAGCTGTTTCTGTACTTTGAGGGCATCGCGAGCCAACCCCTGGTAGGGTGCACTTGCAGTCGCATCAAGGCAGCCCAACCTCTCAAACCGCGTTGCACCGCAAGCGCATTACTTCTATTGATTGCTTTATTTTGCGCGTTGCTCCTGTCATTCCTGCCAATCAGTGCAGTCAGTGTTTCCCGTACGACCCTGTAAGTGCAGTTTGAGCCTGGGGATGCTGCAGACGTTCTGGAAAGAGCATTCGCCTCGTGTGCAAGCCACCACAATGGCCAAGGACGCCGCCGGTAAAGGGTTGGCTCGGAGCGCCCCTAGCAAGTTGTGGCAATAGGCAGAAACTGACCCCCTTGCACACGCCGTAAGGGGAATGAGCGAGCGCGTCCACACTGACCATGGTTTAGCTAATCACACTTTAATCACACCTTTAGGGATAGAAGGCAGGCCCACATCGCAGGCTCTTTTAAAGCACTAAAGTGTTGACACGCCGGACGGCTTCGCAATTGCAGTGTGCTGTGGTTACTGTTCGCTTTTGTTAGTTGGAACTGAGATGTCGTTTCCTTGTGGTTCGAATTAACGAGTGTTTACTGTGTGTGGGAGCTTTGTCCTTGATTTTTAAAGGGATGCCGGTAGTATTTCCTTGTGGTGGGCTCGAACGACAGCTGGGTGCCGAAGGCACCCAAGTCTGTGGTTAGCGCTGTCTCGTTTCACACTCAGCTTGAGACATTCGAGGCCACAATTTTTTTTTTTTTGTCTTGGTTGTCAGATTATCCTTGCCAAACCAGTTTGGGTACGGTTGTGCTGCGGATTTATTTAACCAAATCAGTAGTGAACCGGAACAAAATCTGCTGGAACCCGAACTGAGCCGGAATCCTTTTCTTGCTCAGCGCCGTGGTGGAAACATGACAAATACGTAGGCAGGGGTAGTCATTTCGACATCTGCTGGATTAGCTTGTTTTAAGAAATGCAGCAAGTGGCGAGTGAAACTACACGTTTCATCTCGCACTCGGTGGTGGACAGTGATGTAGTGCTTGCATATCTGCTAGACCTTCCAAACTTAGGCAAAGCAGAAAAAGTGGTGTATGCACGCATGGGTTAGCTTTTCGGGACTCTGTGTGTTTAAGGAAATTTTGTTGGTTTTCGGATCGTTTTTTTGCATGTCTCATCAAGGAGCCAACCCCAAACACATCAGATTGGTTTCAGTGGCTTTGGCTATATTGAACAGCAACAATTAAAGTCAGCCTGCCAACAGCACCCTTTAGGACTAAAAGTTTAAACTTTGTAGCTTCACATATGATAGTGTGGCTTTAAAAACTGCATTTCATCGCTGTTGTGGCTGCAAATGTGAAGGTGCCTTTTTTTTTTTCTTTAAATAGCCTCAATAAGTTCCTAGTCTCTGAGACAAAATGAAACATAACTAGAACGCTGGGTTTTCGGAGTTTATTTCTGGTAAAATTCGGAGGGTTTTTTTATTATTTTTTAGTGAAAGTTTGGTATTTCTTGTATTTTGTATCTCCTAAATATCCAGTTCTCAGAAAAATTTTGATTTTATTCCACTCTATTTTAAATACTCAAAATCATAGCTGAAATGATATCTGAACACGAACGCCTCAGAATGCTTGGAGAAAATTTTTATTTTCTCTAAGGTTTAAATGGCGGCAAACACACACGTGTACACAAGCACAAATAGTTAAAGATAAAACATGTACATTTCTCCTCAGTTTCTCCTAGTACAATTTGAAAGCCTATTGTAATACGTGCAAGCATACTTCACAAGATTGTTGTTGCTGATAAAAGCGTGCCCCCCCTTCGATTTATAATTTTCAGCATAGAAAATGCCCTTTCAACATTTGCATAGAAATAGCTAAAGCAAGGAGCCTCGGTGCGCAGTGAGAAAGCACTGGCCACTGCTCAATGTGAACTCTCTAAAACGACAGGGGTTCAACAGTGTTACTTATTTCATAGCCCTGGAAGTTTGCAAAATCTTTTATGTCATCCGTTTCAGGACACACTAACTTTCAAGACACACTAAAAGATCTTAACTGTGCACCTGACCTGAGAAATGCTAAAATAGTGAAAAGGCCGGCATGTCACGCCACGTGATGTCGCAGAAGCTTACTGTGTCCAACCAAATCAGGGTAGGCAACCCTTGTGTCGACAAGTGTACTGGTCTAGAAAAGAAGCTTTCTTGTGGGACTGGTGGACATTCGTAATTAACGCCGAAAAGTGCGAACAGCCAGTGGTTGTGAAAGCTTACCAGATACCTAAACTCCGAACTTCTATTGCAATTTTTGCCGCTATGTGCCTAAAATCAGTGTTTACTGGATGAATCCGAATTGTTCAATATTTTAGTGGTGAGTGTTTTTTGAATTTTTTAAATATTATTAATCCGAAAAGCCAAAGCCGTAGACATAGCCAACATATGCCAATTCACTGCTTATTGATCGTTTCTTTCGTTTTTGTACCATTTGACGGCTCTGATCTAAGGGCGGAGGAGGAGGAATAAATGTTTATTTGACGAGTGTTGCTGCTGCTGTTAGGGGTGTCCCTAGTTTCAGTCCGATACATTGCAACACTCTGCATTTCTTTGCTCTGTGTCACCTTTTGGATGTATCCATGGAAAGAGTGAATCCTCCACCGATAACTCGTAACAGAGGGAGTTTGTCTTTGATGCCCCGCTTCCGCAGGTACCGTATTTTTGCAAACATAAAAGGCGAGTTTTTTTCCCAAACTTCATAGTCTCAAAGGCATACCTTCCTTATTTATATTCGAAGCTCAGTATATATATGTGGCGATTTTTTTTGCTCTCCAAATTGCACCCTTGCCTCATAATCGTGACCGCCTTATAATCAAGACCACCTTATAATCGAATAAATACACTACTGGTGTAGAAAGTGAGTTGGATTCTCAGATCAGCAGTAAAATAATATTTGTGGCTGGCTGGTTGAAGTGAATCACACTGGCATATTGTAGTCTAAACAGGATACAAACTGTAATCTGCTCACTTGCAGGATGTGCAACATGTATGGGAGAAATAAGATACTTCCATTACTTTGCACCCCTAATAACGCACAAAATTTAACTGAACGCTGTGTACAAAGGGACAACACAATGGAACACACAAGGCATTGCAGCTAGCCCTGAAAACTACCGGTTTTCCCGCTCAGTTTAATCAAATCGCCATACTGTTTAATTTTAGATGCCAGCAAATTTATTCCAAGTACGAACCAATTTAACCCGGTCGCCAACCAAATTAATCCAGCTGTCGGTAGATTGTTCAAGAATGTTTTGTGCGAGATTAGGCTCAGCTTTGCGGACTTCGTTGGGCATGGCGTGGTGAAAACATTGTGTTTCTTGGTCCACGATGTGCAAAATATGTTATGCGCATAGCTTAATGGACATTCACTAACACGCACAGACCAGGAGAGCTCTCTTGTTTGTACCGTTGAGAGTGCTGATCGTCTGCGGGATCGTCGGAAGTATCGTCTGCTCACGTATTGTTACGCCCAGAGCTCTTCGATGTAGGCAGTTGCGAAACTCCACCTCAAAAAACGGCCCACACCTGCCCCTGCCCCCCTCCCCCTGGTTTGGATCGTGCGTACCGTGGCGCCACTGCGGCCGCCGCATGCACTATCCAAAAAAAAACAACTAATAATTCATAAGTTATTCATTGCTATCTTAACTGCGGTTTTTAGGTTGCGATTGTTTCTGCGTCCGCGCATCTGCCTCAACCAATTGGCGCTTGTGCGGGCACTCCGGCACAACATAGGTCCGAACTGAAGTACCAAGTTTGCAGTTATTGTTTGGCCTACAGCTCATTGTATGCCAAAACTAATCTAGTAGCCGATCAAGCGGCTCTAAATAATCTGTTCCACCTAGCATGAAGCCATCAAAGCAACTTATTTATTTTTTTGCCGCCAGAAGACCGAAGAGGACGCGCAGGAGACGACAGTGCACAAGGGACGGTTGACCCCACGGTCGCATTTCTTTTTACTACTTTTGCTCCGTATGTATATAAAACACTTGCATAGTTGAACACATTGGGCTCCTTTGGCATAACAAATTTACGTAAGCACTCAAATACCATTTTTCGCCCAGGTCGTCGAGTGGCGAAGCAAGTTGTATAGTTTATTTTGTCACCAAAAGATGGCGCCTTTGTAAAACAAGATAAAAAGCAGTCGACCAATCGTAGGGCCACTTTTTGATGCATGGGGCCTATGGGAAGTTTCGCAACTCCTATATCAAGTAACTCTGGTTACACCGGCGGACTTGTCAGCGTATTGTTACGCCAGCAGACGATACTTCTTACGCGAGCAGACGATATTTCTGACTCAAGCAGACAATATTATAATTTGGAAATAATACTAAACACTACAGAAAAGCATTGATTGATTGAAAATCAGAATGCAAAGTTCATTTAAGTGATGTGTTTTTATCAAAGGAACTTCTGAAGGCATTTTTAGGTGACGAGCAGAGGATATTTCTGACGTGAGTTATCGACCGTGCTTTCGCAGATGATCAGATCACAGCACGCTGCACCATCAGATGAAAACAGTTCGCTCTGTTGGTCTGCGCGGGTTTTTAAATGTCCATTAGGCTGTGTGTATGACATGTTTTGCACATCGTCGATCAAGAAAAGCCACGTTTGCACCACACCACGCTTAACAAAGTCCGCAAAGCTGCATTTAATTTTGCACAGAACAGCCCTGAACAACCTTCTGACAGCTGGATTAATTCGGTTGGCGACCGGATTAAATTGGTTGGCACTTGGAAAAAATTTGCTGGCGTCTGGATGAAATTGGTTGGGGCTTGGATTAAATTTGCTGGCATCTGGATTAAATTGAGTGGGAAAACCTGCAGGTTGCCAGCGTCCTTGAAAAATACCCAGCATGGGAGATGATGGCCGCAGCAACAGTGTGCGCTTTCCAATACGTAGGGCCAAAGACAGCGGCGTTTGCAGATGTCGAACCCTATGAACCACTGAGGAGCTTTTTTTGCGGGGTCAGCTAGCAGGGGGACCTCCTCAGTTCTCGGTCATCATGTGAGCTCCTCAAAAGGAGGGGGACTGTTACTCTTGCGTCCTCGAGCTGCCCTTGTTCGTAGCTGTAGCACGTTCATTCTCTTCTGGGCTTCTTCTTTTTCTTCTTATATACATACTTTTCTTTTCCCTTGCTCTCTCCCACGGTTCGGACCGCTTTCCTTTTTCTGGGTAATGTTTCACCTTCCTGGCATTACGTCGTGCATTGCAACGCCTGCCGCTGCTCTGCTAGCTTGAATGGTGCAATCTCGTGTGGTTCTGCAACACCCCATTAGTGTAATTGCGACATTTTCCACTGTGTTCATAAACAAAGCTCTGACCCTAGTCGCCGAACAACCAGCTCCCTTAATTATGAAACGAAAAGTGCCCAGCTGAGTGAAATTGTAGCAGAAGTGGTTATAACAGAGCGCACCGATGCAGGCTTATTGGAGTATAGGATGGGCACGTAAGCTGTGCTAGTGAACTCTCATGAAGCACGCAAGTTTGCCTCTGTTGCATTGTCCCTCCCTCCCTACCCTTATCTGCAGCTGATGCAGGCGTTTGCCCGTGCCGAGAAGCTCAAGAAGCCCGCAGTGAAGCACATGTTCTTGGACGTCTACAAGGACATGCCCCCCTCGCTTACCGAGCAGTGGCACTCGTTGGAGCAGCACCTGCAGCACTACCGCGACCACTACCCACTCGCATCCTTCAAAGGCCTGTCCGACGACTAGGTCCCGCTCACTCCGGCCAGGGAGACACACCACCGTGCTAAAGATGTGTGGAGTATGGTGTTTTGCACTGGTACAGCCGGTGCTAATGACAGTATTCACTATAAAAATATACATATCAGTGCGGGAGGTGTAGTACGGGTTGGTATCTGTCACTTGCTCTGTGTTGTTTGGATGCTGCAAATAAGAAGCGGTGCATCCTCCGGCAACAAGTCAGGGAGCACCATAGGGCGAGAATGTGCTGCTGGTTGCTTCACAAGTCTGCCAATTAGATGTGGCGTGGGGTTTGCATCGCTGCCGCTTGCTCAACGTTTGGTTGCTGGGATTGTCAGTTAAGTTTGTGTATGAGATCTTGGAGGAAGCAAGCCAACAGTTTCTTCTTTTCATTCCCTTCTAGATTCAGATGCGACATGCACGATATTGGTTTAGCCCACCGGCCCTGCGTATGGAATGTTAATGAATAGAGGACGTGTCTCGTAGAGCAAAGTCCCCGAGTGACGCGAGTGTGATACAACACTGTGATGGTTCCCCCTGTTCTGATCTTGGCTCAAGAGACGTTGTGTTGGATTGAGACTTTGTTGGGTTGCGTGGTTTGAGTCTCCCTCATAGTTTTGGGAGCACTGTGATAGCTCTGACTTGCAAGTTGCGAGTTTGAGGATGGTGTTTGTTTGATGAGTTTGATGATGGGTTTGATGAGTGAGTTTGATGATGGTGTTGTTTGAGGTGTTGTTGTTTTTCACTGCCTGTTTATGGTGGATGCTCAGCAAAGTGTTCTCGCATTTGAATGACAGAAAATTTGCATGGTCTTATAAAAACTGTTCGAAGTAGCAAAAAATTTAACTCTAAAAAACAAAGACAAATTGAGATTTGCTGACTACAGCTGCTGAGCTCTTTTTTTAGTCCCAGTTGATTTAGTTATGTCTAACTTTAAAAAAAAAAAAAAACACCCCCTACAAAGTAATAGCAGATGTCAAAAACACTACTCATGATGCTAGTTTGACAATTCAGTGGTTTTTGCAACTTTATGATTGCTGCTCCAATGGCCGAACTACAAGACAAGCGTGAGAATGTGGCACGTTATGTTCTTGTCGGGCCTCGTGTTTTTAACTCAGTGGAATGCTATTTTCAAATTCTCAACGCTTTTGCGCCCTTAGGCCTTCTGAGGATTGAAGTGCTCTGTGGAAGTGAAACAAACAGGACACAAGCACTCTTAACCCAACATCTTGAAATAAGAGCCGTGAACTCAGTTACCGAAAATTTAAAGAAGTGTGGGCAACTGCATTTTTCTCTAATTTTTGCGAAAGTTGTATTATTTACAGCGTCTATGCAGCACATTTTTGGGAACCAAATCGGATGTATTGGAGGTACAATCCCTACACATTCATGTACAGTGCATTGTACTAATTGCTACACAAGTCTTGGGCTAGCAAGGCTGCTACACAATACCATGGGTGGGTGTCAGAGAGACCTGCCCCAAGAGCTCTCTTCTGTAAACATTCCTCATTTTTTTTGTTCCTGCATTTTTGCAAGTAGTATTGCAAGCAGGCAGGCCTGCTGGACTCTCAACTTTTGCATCTACCTCTGGGTTGCATTCCTAGTTGGCACATCTGTTACTGAAACATTGGTGCAAAGCCTCAAGTTACTTCATGGGCGAAGTTTGTTGTAATACTTTCTTAAAAGCCAACTGCACTCAAATTTTACCTCAGCGATATTTACTTTGAACGTACACTAACTGTATGTACCACCAAACCAACTGGGTCGTGGCTGGTAGCCCCGTGAAATGACGCATTGTTAATTAGCTAAAAATGTTTATAATAGCTTCGCCACAGACTATGCTGCACCTGATGAAGGAACGCGTGAATAGCCACGAAGGAGAAGTGACATTGCGGTCAGCCAGGTGCTTTTTTCTATGGCCCGCCAGGAGAACCGGTCAAGCTTCACTTTGTGTTCACTTCTCCTAGAGCTGCAGTGAGGGCGAAGCGTTGCACGCAGATTTGCTCTGGCCGGCCAACCGCATGCGGCCGGTCGCTTGCCGGCTGGAGCGTCACTTCAGCCTGTCCGTAATGGCTGCGCTCTTCTCAATTTCGGTTTCAAAATATCCACTTTTTGGTGGCCATTAGCGCTGTGGACACGTGTATTTCAGCTGTCATGTTTTGTACCTTGCAGTCTTTTTAAAAGGGCAGACTGTACAGAAATAACGTCTTCAAGAGCTTGAAGTGCAGTTGGCAGGCCGTTTTGCTCTATTGGGAGCGGTAAGGTTATTTAGTTGTGATTTTCCGGTACACATTAATTAGGCGCTGCCTTTGTCGAGCATGCTGTGGGAGTACTTTCTTTTTATGCTGCAGGAGCTGTGTGCTCGCAGTTTCTGCTTTAACTAGTTGTACCATATGGGCTACTCGTAAATGTTTCTCCTTGTGAGCTGCATGGGGTATACACGCAAAAGGGCTTTGTGCGGCCAATAGGCAGCTGTTGTTGTCTCTTTCAATGTAGCAGCTTTTGGAATCCTTCCAGAGTCTTCCTGAGTGCAGAGTATGTCCTTGCTACTACTTGTGGGACTAGGAAGCATTTGCTGTGTGTAAAAAATTCAGAGCCAGAGACATGCAATATTGTTGATGCACTGTTTAACACTGTGTAATAACGGTGCTCTCATTGAGTCTGAAATAATGGCTTAAAAGGGGGACACTGGTCTTAAAACATTTTAACTTTCAAGTGAACTCTGTGAAACTTGTCACATTTGCTGCTTTTTCCCCACTGATTTCAAATATGCCATTATCTTTGAGTCAGTCAACTAGCATCCAAGATAATAAGAGAATTAGCCATTTTTGGCGGCACGGTAAACAAAACAGTGTTGGTCATAAAACTGTAATCTTCATGTTTTCCATTACTATGAACCCTGGTGAATGCAATGAGAGAATCGTTTTCTTTGATGCACCGCTTGGAACTAATTTTACAGCTCATTAAACTTGAAATGGGCATTGAAAATGGTTCCTTGCCACTGGTGCGACCAAAGTTTAATGAGCTGTAAAATTAGTTACGAGCAGTGCATAAAAAAAAAACGATTCTCTTATTGCATTCACCAGGGTTCATAGTAATGGAAAATATGAAGATTACAGTTTTATGACCAACACTGTTTTGACTATTGTACCACCAACAATGGCTAATTGTCTCTGATTATCTTGGACACTAGTTGACGGACCCAAAAGATAATGGCATATTTGAAATTAGTGGGGAAAGAGCAGCAAGACTGATAAGTTTCACAGCGTTCGCTTAAAACCAAAGGAAGCTGCTTTAAGACCAGTGTCCCCCTTAAAATAACAGATTAGTTTACTGCTCGCCAGTTGAAAACAAAGGTCACGTCATGAATCTGGCATTGAGTCACAGAGAGATGATGAGAGTTTGGAGTGCCGAATTTTTATGACTTTGTTGCAACCTGAAGGGTGTTCCTGCACTGCTTATCTGTTTTAGCTTACGATATTGTGAATCCCACCTTGGTCTACCGGAGTGTGTGACACACAGAGGGAAATTCACATTTTTGAATAGTCTTTTTGTTTTATTGCGTTGTTGCTCTTTCTTTTTAAACTTTTGTTAGAGTGCACCCCACCTTTTGCAAGCACCGCGGTCTTCTTCTCATCAGTGCAAATTTAAATAATTCTATGCCTTAAAGGTTTTTGGAGCCTTTCATGACAGGAAAACAGCACCACATTGCAGATTACCTGCTTTATCTGCAACTGGCTTGCCTACTGTGTCTAGAGTCAATTTGCGGGTTGTGTTTGAGTCCCATATTTCTGGTGCGGTTTTTGAATTTACAAGGTGTTTCTTTGTATTTTGTTGTGTGCACGCGAGCCTACGTGTTATTACCACATTTTCATTTTTGGCGTGGTTTCAGAGCCAAGGCTGGAAGGCACAGATTTTGGCAGGGTGTATTGGAGTTGATGGGGCCATGAAGACAAAATACAAGTCTGTTTTATTCGAAAGATTTGTTGTTTTATAGTTACCCCAGCACTTGTCCAGCAGAAAACGATGCTTGAGAAATCAAACACTGAGAAATCCGACAATTTAAGCCAAAATTTCAATTCTCCTGCTGCATCGCATGTTTTGTGACATCAATTTAAACGGAAGGTAGTATGTTGACTGGGGCTGCTTCCATGTCCCAAACTGTGTTTTTGGTAACCATAATTATCGTCTGGCATCCTAGATGACGCAGCAATACTGCTCAAGGACCATTGTTGCGCAGGGTTTGCTTTTGACTGGACTTTTGCCATATTTTAAAGCAAAGCTTTCTATGGATCGATTGATTATAGGGTTTAACGCGCCGACGCAACGCAGGCAATGAGGTGCGCCGGATTGGAGGGTTCCGGATTAATTTTGACCGCCTGCAGATCTTTACCGTGCGCCGAAATCTCGTACACAGAGGCACTTTTGCTTTTCGCCTCCATCAGAAAAGCGGCCGCCGCGGCCGGGAATTGAACCCGCGTCTTCGGGCTCAGCAGCACAATGCCTTGGCCACTTAGCCACCACGGCAGGTCGCTTTCTATGAATCACTGATGGTGTTTGATGTTGCGCCCAAATGTACTGCAGCAGAGCCAGCTTTACACAATGTGTTTCACGAACGATGGTGATGATAATCAAAGGCTAGGGAAGCAGCTTTGATTTTTTGTTGCAATTGATAGTAATTGTTTCACGGAACATCCGGTATGACTCGGCAAACAGGGGCACGTAAGTTGCCATGCCGCTTATGTCAACTGGCCAGTGTCGCGTCGGACGCCACGTGCCCGACGGCCGTGTTAAGCTGTGTCACACAGCAAATGACTGCACTAACTGCTTCTGCATTTATGCGTTCATAATTTTCGTTGTTCGCCCCACCACTCTTAGTGCTGTAAAAAGAATACGCACTAAATTCCAGCGCAAGTAGCTAATTCTGCAATTTTATGATCCCTGTTTAGATACCATTCATTTTTTTGCTGCCCTCAGCCAATCGCAGCAAGCTGCCCATTAAGTCATAAAATCAGTGCAGCAAAGTTGGTGGTTATTCGCATGCCTATTCTCTGTATCCTTCATTATATAGCCTGCCTAAGTGCAGTTTGCGTTATAAGCGGCGTCAGTGTTGTTCTAATGAAGCAATCTTTCGAATGAACCAAACTGCCATTTTGTCTTCATGGCTTTTACGTAACCCAAGGTAAAACGTTGTCTTTACGTAACAGACTGCGTTGTATGCGAGCCAGCCAGAACAGTTTCTGCAGCACCCCAGGCAGATTGATTTTTTGTGTTGCTTTATGCAAAGCAGTACCTAAAGTGTGTTCTTTGCTCTACATTTTTGCTATTTGTGTGTGTCATACCCTCTGTTTTGGTTAAAAGGTGTTGTGCTGCTGAGAATGAGCGTTCCAGCAACCATTTTTGTGATGGAAGCAAAAAATGTAAATGCTTATGTGTCGAGAGATTGATACATGTTGAAAATTCCCAGGTGGTCTAAACTATTCCACAACTGTGGCATGCTTCATAGTCCGCGTGTAACTTCAGCACCTGAAGCCCTAGAAATTTGTGTGTGTGTTGGGGCTCATTTTAAAAATACACGACAGTGGTGATTCTTTATTGCACTTATATCACATTAGTATGGAACAGCCACTCAATGGCAGCTACCGGATCGGATATGCACTTTGTGAGGAATGGCTGAGTGCAAAACAAATGCCCGGTGAATTTCGTGAAGCCATTGCCACCTGCAACTCAGGGCAGACTTTTTTTTTATGTTATAATAATGGTTACAATGCGAGATGTAAATACTTGCTTGGTTTGAGTCGTACAACTCAGCTGGCATTTTTTACGTGGTCACTCAACAGTTTATAGTGTGGAAACAGTTGTGGCAAAATGCAGTTGTATCCGTTTCACAACCAAATCTGTGCCTTATGTCGCCATTCCTACCTGTAGAATTTCTCCATCCCATAACGCCTTGAAACGTTCACTTTTCTGAAATGTGCAACAATGTCATCGATTGACCACTGCCATTGCACCCCATTACAAATCTCGGGACGGGTTTATGAGGGATGATTTCTTGCACAGTGTAATGTTACATGACAGAAGCGACATTCGCAATCAAAACTTTTTCCTGGTGCTGTTGTGTGAAATAACGGAATGTGTGTGACCACTCATTGTTGAAAGGTTGTTTCTTATTCCCAAGTGCAGTGTAGGAGAGCAAACGTCGTTTTTTTTTTTTTTTATTATTAAAAAAAAAACATGCTTCTACAATTTGCACAGCACATGCGACTGAGGTTTGATAAGCGCGTGCAAGTGTTGAGTACACTGTGAAGTTTGGAAAATAAAGGTTCTCGTTTCACAAAAACTGCTCCAGGGAAATTTCTTTCCCCCCCTCATTTAAGTACTTGACACAAGGCCAATAAATAGCTCTCAATGTTTATTATCTTTGCTTGGTTCTTCAGCATGCAGCCGTGCATTTGCAATGTGCGAATAGCAACACAATGACTGCTTCCAGAGTACCGCATTTACTCGATTGTAGCGTGAGGGGTCACTTTGCACTGCATCGAGAAAAAAATTTTTGTATTCAATTGTAACGCGAGGGTCAAGTTCAGGTAGCCAAAATTAGGAAAAGAAACTCGCATTGCAATCGAGTAAATGCGGTCGCTCAAAATTCTATAGTTCATATCACAAGCTAGCTGCAGCACTGTGGAGGCTACATTGTTATCAATAGTGGGCCCACTGAGGGCGCCTAATCCGCCGTGAAGGGGGTCCAGAAAGGACACTCCCTTCTCCCCTCTCCGCAAGTGGCACCCCTAGGCCCCGGCGCCTTTGGTCGCTTCCTTCGCGGTGAGTTAGGTGCCCCGAGGGGGACAACAATGCAGCCTCCACAGTGCTGCAGCTAGCTTGTGATATGAACTATAGGTGCCCTCTTTCTAGTGCTCTTTGCGATTCAGCTTCCCGCAGCCTATGAGCTGCTTCGAAATGCATAATCAACATTAGCAGGTGAACCTAAAGCACAGGGCTCCACCTAGAATAAACGAAAAATCAGAACTCGGCATAATTCTTTTCGTCAATGGAGATTCACATTTAGAGAACCACGAGAAGTGCTTGACCACCTATGTTGAGAAAATATACGCTCTCCCCATTGCCTTGTAACACCCACAAAAAGGACTGGAATGCCTGGCCATCTTTCTAAACAATGTGGTATGCAGAAAAGACAAACATAGAAAAAACTCGCGATGAAAGGTACCTTGTGAAATTATTCTTAGCACTGCACAGAAGATATCCACCAATTCAAAAGTCTCAACAAGAAGGCATCTGTTAGAACCCCAGATGTGGGCAGTCGAGAACCATGAATCGCTGCCAAGTTCTGCTCCAGTTTGATCTCTGGGAATTGCGCCGGTCCCCCTTGCGACCTTGTGCAATGCCCCGCCGGCTTTTGGCCGCCAAGTCTTTACAGGCTCTAAAATTAGCTCTTTATAAAGGTTTCCCAACAGGGGCATCGAGATGGGAGAGGGAGGCCACTCTGCCAGGTTTTTTTTTTTTTCATTTTTTTTAACGTCCCCGACAGTTTTATTTTTTGTCCTGCCAGGAAACAGTCAACAAAGATAAGGGCACAGGATGGAGATGCAGCTGCCAGGGTATTCTGCTGCAACAATTTCAACACGGTATCTTTTTTTGCTGAACTCTCGGAGCACTTCAGGAAATAGAGCAGTAAATGTTGCACTACACAGTTACTTGTGAAACTTGCTCATCATCGCAGACGGTAAAGCTGGTTGACATCTTTTGCGAGCTGTTGAGAAAACTGCATCCAGCACGACACCTTGCTAGTTTCACTCAGTGCAATGGTTTCCTAGTGACACATCATGGTATTTTAAACACTATAACACCCCCTATCAGCTTCTAGCACCGGTCTACTGCCCAGACTTTCACAGACCGTTTCTGGGCTGTCTCTGTTTAGTCAAGCTTTCGTTGAAGTATTTCATTCATTTTTTTCCTCCATTTTGCTCAACCTCAATGTCGTTACTATGGTGGGTATGCCATGGTATAACGAGCTGTAAAACTGACAGCACAACAAAGAACCATCCTAGTCTAGTGTCAAACACGGTTTGACACTAGACTATTTTTAACTTGTGCTAGACATGACGCACTTGCATACACAGCGAAAATTGCACAACAGCTATCACAGCTTATCACAGTTTGCATATGTTGGGGACTAGTAATTTAGATAGGAAAAGTTTCATTAACTAAAGGTATATAAATATATTATGGCCAAAACTTTACCACTCCCTTAATGCGCAAGTGTACCTCAAGAAAAAAAAGAATATCATTAGTACATTGCGTAAGTTACGCGGTAAACTCATTTAGGCAAAAGACCACAAGTTCTTAAGTTTTGACAGCTCAAATAAGCCACTTTTTTCTCCTTCATGACCACAGCATGCACATTTAACACACCGTTAACACAAGTTGAAATCTGCTTGGCCGATCACTTTCTACTTAGTGCAAAGGTCAGCTAATTTACATTAATTTGTGCAACTGTCCCCAACAATGTTTCCTTCAATCTAGTTCGATCAATTTTTTTGGCAATGTGTTTGTCGTACAAGTCGTGCCAACCTATGTCACTGCAAAGTCCCACAGGGCAAACTACCCTGATTGTTTATTTCCCGTCCCCCCAGAAGCGGAACTTCCAGCTGCTTCATTATGTCCTAGCCTTTGTTAGATAAGTTCTCCCACGCCCTAACAAGCGGTTCAGTCTTCGTCGCTGGAGCTGCTCTCGGCACCCTTCTTGGTGCAAGGCTTGAGTGGCGGGTTGACCTGCCGGTAGTTCTTGTACAGGACGTACGGGACGCCGTAGCCCACCGCGAAGGCGAAGAAGAAGAACTGCGTCAGGGCGCCCGCGTAGATGAAGACGTCCCGCTTGGGCAGCGGCAGGCTTAGGAGCACGCGGCCGATGCCGATGCCCGCCACTCCGGCCAGCAGCTTGACCCAGACGGGTGCCCTTCGGGCCCCCGCGAGCACCTTGGGCGCCGAGGGCCGCGACAGGGCGTAGCCGAGCCCCAGGGGCGCCGCGATTCCGCGCATCATGCCGTACAGCACGGTCGTGCTGATGTTCACGTAGCGCGGGTCGTCGCACGCCTGCAGGGCCAGCTTGACCGTGTGCTGGGGGTCCAGGCCGAGCGCCGTGAGCGCGCAGAAGGTGGTGGAGCAGGTGAGCGCGATGAGGCCGCTCAGCGAGGCGTACTCCCGGAAGCCCCACTCGTCCACGTCCAGGCCGTCGAGCACGTAGCCCGTGGCGACGCCGATGGCCAGCCCCAGCACGACCTGGTGCGGGAAGTGGGCGCCGATGAAGACGCGCGAGGCGCCCACCAGCGTGAGGAAGACGCAGTACGAGGTCCACACGACGCCCCGGAGGTAGCGGTTCCGGCGCTTGCGGTTCTGCTCGGCCCAGCGGATCGCGTAGCGGATGACGACGAACCAGACGGCCGCGGTGACCATGACGTGGCCCGAGGGCGAGCCGGGGCCCGTCTCGCAGGTGAGCGGCGTCTGCGCCAACTGGACGTTGATGTCGGCGTGCATCTTGACGTACCAGAAGGGCCGGTGCTCGTTGAGCACCCACTTGATGGCCACGTTGAGGAAGTCGGAGCACGAGGTGGCCACGAAGATGCGCACGCCCAGCGGGTGGTGCAGCGGGAAGACGAGCGGGTACAGCCACATGAAGGTGCGCGAAGGGTCTCCGGCCGACGTGACCCACGAGAAGAAGCGGTCGTAGCCGTCGAACTGCTCCTGCAGGTGCTTGGTCATGTGCGCGCCCGAGGTGTACACGTAATCCATGGTGGACGTGTGCCGCTGCCGCGGCGGGTCCAAGTGCAGTACTTTTCGAGAATGCCGAGGCCGGCGTACCGGCTGGGCAGACTATTCTAGCCCCCCGTCGTACGACCGGCGGATTCGTGGCAATGGCGGCACGTCGCTCATGTCGCTGCCCATCCGGCCGACCGGCGGGCGCGTGAACAGCTGGCAGTCTTTTTCTCCTCTTTTTTTTTTGGGGGGGGGGGGGGGGGGGGGGGGGGGGGGCGGCGCCGCCGCCGCTCTTTTCACGGCGCAGTTGCTAGGGCATAGCCTAGGGAACGACGGGCACCGGCGCGCGACCTGGCGAAAGACAGAGAGCGGGGTTTAATGGTCTTACCAGGTCGGATGACCTAACGAGGTCATCCTTGCAATGCTGCACGAGACTCCATTAGGCCGCTGACCCATAAAAAAACGCTCCTGCACGCCACCCCCACCCCATTCACTCTCCTCCCTTGAGCAGTGGGAGTCTGCGCTGACCAGCTCGGCGCCGGAGCATCAAATTGCCCTGGTTAGGGCGTCTCCTCCTAGCCACCCTACCCAGGTGCACCGAGCCCTGGATTCGGCGCAGGCTCGCGGCCTCCTAGACGTAGGAGGCTGATTACGCCCTTTTACAGCTCCGTTGGCTGCTCAATAAAAATCTTGTTACCACCACCACCTGCACGCCATGGCACATCACCGTATGGACCACGATGTCGCTTAGCGCGATGTTCAAGTGCTGACGCAAAGCCGCCAGTCTTGAAATTGTGTGAACAGGTCACACACATAAAACATGACCAGCAACTTCAAGCACGGAGGGGTGCTAGCTGGCTTGTGCTATTTTGAAGTGGAAGTGATTTGTATGTGCCCGAACAGGGGCAGCGTAGCACACAATTCATCTCGCCTGCAAAGACCGCTCAGCATCTAGAACCTGCAGTGTCTGGGTCACTGGCACACAAGTTTGCAAGCCCTGCCTGGGTTGGTCCAAACCGACCACTGCGAGCTTCTTAAAACTTAGGAGGCAAGAATTTCCAATGGAACAAAGTCTCGTAAAAACAATGAGAGAGGGCTTCTCGGTTGGCCTCATACTTACCTGTCAGCTTTTTTGCTGTTACAGGCCATCTTTTTCACTCAATGTACATTTACTGCTAACAATTCTAAGCTGGTGCTGTACCAACTAGTTGCATCAGTCGGAAGGTGCTCTTCCTCAATGAGTTTTACCCTGTGGCCGTGCCGATATGTTCCTTGACAAAGGAGGTGCAAGGTTTGATCGTCTTTTATTTCACAATGGAGAACGAATGCTATATACAAGCGGCATGAGAGCCCAATGGTAACAAACGGTGACCAGAATAAGATCCCCAACAAACATATGCCTCGGCCAGGCAGGCTGTCCAAAAGAAAAGCGTACAGGACTAGTCACTGTCGCTGTCGTTGCGTTTCCGTGAGTCCATCTGGCCCACGTGGATGGTGAACTTGTACTCCTGGTCGCAGCCCATGTAAGAGTCGCTCATGTAGTAGAGCGTGTACGTATGGTCCCCTGGCGCGGGGGCCACGAAGTCCAGCTTCACCTTGGCTTTCTGCTGCAGGCTGAGTCGCTTGATGGAGATGAGTGAGTTGCTCTTGGACTCGCCAATCACCACCCACCAGCCCTCCTCGCGTTTCTGCGGGAAGAGCGGCGCGATCACCGGACCCACCACCTCGTCCTCCCGCTCCAGCTGCACCAGCACGTTGACGGCCGATCCGCAGCGGATGTGCTCCTTGCCCTGGATCTCGTAGGTGAGCTCGATGTTGGGGTACCGGTTGCAGAACTTGGCCACGTCTGCCATCTGCCCGTCAGTCAGCTGGAGCAGCTTGTTGCGGTCCTCATCCTCCAGCTCCATGATGTCGAAGACAGTCTCGACGCCGTGTTCCTGGCAGCGCTTGACCACATCTGCTGTGAAGTGGGGCAGCTGCTTGAGGTAGGAGTCCTTGTTCCACAGGGCCTGGGTGACCATCTGGGCCAGCTCCATGGCGGCCAGGGCCGGGGTGAGCCATCCGTTGGAGCTGAGCACGTCCACGCAGGCCTGGATCAGCCGGATGGCCTTGCCCAGGATGTCCTCCGTGTCCGACTGCAGTTCGGCCGACAGCTGCATGCGCGACAGGTGCGCCTGCAGCAACAGGTTGGTCTTGACGTGCGGGTCGCTGAACTTGGGGTTGGTCAGCTTGTGGGGCAGCCGGTTGTACAGCTGCCGCAGCACGTTGTCCTCATGGTGCCGGATCGGGATGCTCTCGTACTCGGCCGCGGAGCTGATGATCTCCAGAAGGCCCCGAATCTTGGTCTTGGAGTTAAGCGACATGCTGAACAGCTCGATGGTTGTGTAGTTGATGTAGTAGTAGGCCGCAATCATGCCCAGGTTGAGCGGGGCCACGTCCATCTCGTCCTCAATGCTGATACACTTGCTCTGCTCCAGGTCGTTAAGAGTGTTCTCCACCAGGTCCGACAGGTGGTCCGACAGGTGGCGGTGAGTGACCCCCTGGAGGTTGTAGTAGTTTGGGTTCTGGGTCATCCTCCTGTAGAGGAAGGTCCACGTCAGGTAGTCCACCGCATCCTGCTTGTTCTCAATGGTCTTGGTGACAATCTCGGCATTGAAGTGGTCGTGCAGGCAGTGGTCCAGGTGGCTTTCCACTGGAAGCGGCTCGTACAGGAACTTCTTGAAGAAGTCCTTCTTCGAGGACTGGCACAGGAGCAGGCACTTGCCGTCCTCGTCGACCAGCGGCCGGTTGGCCCTGCCCACCATCTGGAGGACGTCGGTGACGGGATAGTCCTCGTAGGCGTGGATCTTGCCGTTGTAGAACTGGGTGTCCATGACGATGACCAGGTGCGCCGACAGGGACAGCGCCCAGCACAGACTCCGGGACACGACCACCACCTGGATGGCACCGCTGTCGAAGAGCTGCTCCACCAGCCGCTGGTCGGCCGTGCTGAGGCCCTCGTGGAGGTAGGCCACCCCGTTGCCCAGCGTCTCCTTGAGGGTCTTGTCGGTGATCTTCTCCAGAAAGGGCTTCAGGTCCTCCTCGGTGCAGTGGAGGAACTTGGAGGCCTGGCCTTCGGAAGCCGAGTAGGTGAGGATGTCGATGGCCGTGAGGCGCGTCTGCTTGCGGGAGGGCACGAAGACGATGACGGGCTTGCGGGGCGAGTGGCGCATGATGCCCTGGTAGACGGGCTTGCTCATGGAGAGCAGTCGCGAGGCGTTGTGGGTGATGTTGAAGCCCTGGATGTGCAGCTCCAGCAGCACGGGCCTCACGTTGGGGTGGAAGTTGAAGGTGGAGTTGACGTTGGCGCCCAGCCACTGGCCGACGTCCCGGGCGTTGGCCAGGGACGAGCTCAGGGCCAGGATGCGGATCTGGCGCTCGATCTGGGAGGAGATGTAGCGCATCCGGGAGCAGATGACCTCTAGCACGGGACCGTCCTCCCCGCCCACCAGGTGCAGCTCGTCCACAATGAACAGGTTGATGTTCTGGACGTTCTTGCGCTGCTTCCACCGACGGGACAGCACATCCCACTTCTCGGGCGTCCCGATGATGATGTTGCCCTTGGCCAGCAGCTTCAGGTCGGTGCCCGTCTCACCCGTCAGGATCACCACCTGGCATACGGGGGAGGTGGAATGGGGACAGCACGTAAGAATGCAGAAGCACCACATGCGAACGCTTAAGCGTTTTTACAATGCAAGGAAAACTGCGGTAACTTAATAGGCAACAATTATTTCAATGCACAGTGCTGATACAAATTCAATTTCACTTTCCCCCAAAAGTTTTTTGTCAAAACAATGAACACTCTAATGTGCCGATTCATACAGTAATACGGTTTTCATTCAACAATCACACCTTCTTCTTGAAGGATACAAACCTCATAAGAAATAAAAACTTACTGCTGACTAGTGAGGAATAACAACTAAAGAACCCATCCTGTGGGGGTGGGTTCTAAACTTCCAACTAATTAGCCTTACCAATTCCCTGCAAAGTCCATACGTAATTATGAGTTTGGGACTGTTTGCTTTTTTGGCACCAGCTGAGCATCCGGATTTATTTCAGCAATTTTTCAGTTGAGAGAAACCATGTGTACCATGGCAAATTATTCTGCACCCTCCTGGACACTAAATGGGCACAAACTTGTGCATATTCGGTGAAAGTGATAAAATAACTGAGTCAGTAAGATCCCCACTTCAGGGCCTGTAGAGCTTTGGTTGAATCCCCAATGCTAAAAAGTGTGTTTTGAGGGTGTGTCCACACAAGCACACATGCAAAAAAGTTTGGAGATTGGTTGAGACAAGCAAAGGACGAGCAACAAGCAGTTATTACCTTTTTGTTCAGCTGCAGAGAGAACTTCTGGGTCCAGTCGGCATAGATGATCTCGGCGAGGGCTTCCTTCGGGGTGACGTACACGCAACGCCCTTCCGGCACCTGGGAGAAGAGGCGCAGGATGGCAAACTCGGCACAGATGGTCTTCCCACTGCCCGTAGGGGCTCCGACAAACACGTTGTCATCACTGCTGTAGATGGCGTTGAAGACCTGCGTCTGGATCGGGTTGAAGAAGGGGAACTTGTCCTTGTACAGTGCCTCAAAGGTCGGATTCCGCAGAGCCGACACAGGCAGGGGCTGCAGATCCAGCAGCTCCGTCGGAGGAGGGTACTTCTCCGGGAGGATCAGGTGCCGGAAGGACACGGGCAACTGCGTCTCGGCGCTGATCCACCGGTCGGAGACGATACGGATGAAGTACTGCGGCGGCAGGGGCTCGAAGACAGGCACGAAGAACTTGATGAGGTGCTCGTCCTGGGAGAACTTGCTCTTGAGCAGGAAGTACTCGTGGTGCAGGATCACCTCCGAGTCGACGTCCTCCACCAGGATCCAGAAGGCCTCCGAGGTGCCGTGGATCTTCTCGTCCCACTGGAAGTCCGGCGTGATGGTGAGCTCCACGCGCAGCATGGAGCGCGTGATGGGCTGGATGTGGGCGGCCAGCTCCAGCTTGGGGAACTGGTGCACGTACCGGTGGACCAGCTTGCCCAGCTTGGGCATGCGCAGAAGCTCGCCGATCTCGCTCACGCCCAGGTCGTAGAGCCGCTCCCAGGGGAAGTTCTTCTTCTCCACCTTCTTGACCACCTCGTCGGGCACCTTGCGGAACTGGCGCAGCGGGGTCATCGACTGCCACATGCGCTTGTCGATCATCTTGCACAGACTCAGCGCCTTGTCTGTCAGCTGCGCCCAGCCCCGGTGCAGCACGATCTCGAAGATGGCGCGCATCAGCCGGGCGGCGCTCTGTGTCACGTACACCATGTCGGCCATCAGGGCCAGCCCTTCCAGCTTGAGCTGGGAGATGTAGGCCTGCAGGAGGACGTTCACCTTGGCCGTTGGCTCCTCCATGCTCTCCTTGATAGGGATGGGCACGCGCTCCATCAGCTTCTGGAGCTCCAGCTTCTCTTCCTCGCGGATGGTGATGTTCCGGAACTCGCCCGAGAGGGAGAAGACCTTGAACAGTTCGATCTCGCTCAAGGTGGGCTTGAGCAGCTGGTTGTAGGTCGCCATGGTCTCGTAGGTGCAGTAATAGTAGCTGGCGATGCGCCCAAGCTCTGTCACCTGCAGGTTGCCCGACTTCTTGTCGAAGCGCAGCAGGTTGCTCTTCTCCAGCTGCGCCGCAGCGGTGAAGATGAGGTCGGCACGCCTCTGTTCCAGCAGAGGGTCTGCCTTGATCTCGTCGTGCGAGATGCCGTAGAGAGTGGGCGCCCGCAGCATGCGAATGTACAGGTAGGTGTAGCCCAGCCAGGTGCAGGCGTCCTTGACATTTTGGATGTTGCCCAGCACGATCTCAGCGTTGAGCACATCGGGCAGCTTGCTGATCATCTGGCTCTCGATGGGCAGCTGCTGGTTCAGAAGGGACAGGTAGTACTGAAGCTCACTGTGGTTTGTGATGAGGATGCCTTCACCCTTGGTGTCGTACTGAGGTCTTCCTGCTCGTCCAAGCATCTGGAGGACGTCCAGTGCCCCAAGCTCCACCCAGCGCCCCTTCTCTGGATTGTAAATCTGAGTTCCCTTGATGATCACAGTATGGGCAGGCAGGTTGACACCCCAGGCGAGTGTGGCTGTCGACACAAGCACCTGGATGTGACGGTCAGCAAACAAGTCCTCAACCAAGGTACGGTCCACACGACTCATGCCGGCGTGGTGGATGCCGAAACCGTAGGGCAGCAGGTCCTTGAGCTCCAGGTTCTTCACTTGCTCTGCTTCTGACCTGAGCACCTCCGTGGAGGCCGAACCTTCCCGGAGGAAGTGTCCCAAGGTGTCCTTCTCGAGGCACATGTCTCGGACAGCCCTCGCAGTCTTCCCGGTCTCCTTCCGTGAGTGGACGAAGATGAGGATCTGGTTCTTGCCAGCATTGTCAATCACCTTCTCGTACAGAATCTCATTCATTAGCTGGAAGCGCTTAATTGCCTTCTTCTCCGTGATCCCAATGTACTGCTGCTCCAGCGGCACGGGCCGAAAGCTGTTGTCAAAGAAGAACAGTCCCTTGGCCGGGTTGACTCGGAGGAATGTGGCCACATCCTCGTAATTGGGCAGGGTGGCACTGAGGCCCACCAGCCTCACATCCTCCTGCGTCATCTCAATGTTCCGGATGGTTCTGGCAACGAGGGCCTCTAGAACGGGCCCACGCTCGTCGTGGAGCAGGTGGATCTCGTCGAAGATCATGAGCCGCACCAGCTGCGTGTAGGTGCGCTCTCCGCCCTTTCTGGTAATGATGTCCCACTTTTCCGGTGTGCACACGATCACCTGGGTGGCTGTGATCTGCTCCCTGGTCAGCTGGTGGTCGCCCGTCAGCTCTGAGACGGTGATGTTGTACGAGTTCAGCCGCTTGCTGAAGTTGCCCACCATCTCCTGGACAAGGGACCGCATGGGCGCCACGTAGATGATCTTGAACTCGTCGCCATTGATGGAGCCGTCCGGGTTGATGTGCTTCCCGATCTCGCGCATCATGCAGAGGAGGGCCACGTTGGTCTTGCCGGCGCCCGTCGGGGCACACAGAAGCAGGTTCTCGTCCGTCTCGAGCGCGGCCTTGTGGAGGCGGCTCTGGATGCGGTTAAGGCTGCGGAAGCCCTCGAAGGCCGGCTGGGCGTACTTTGGCAGCTTGTCCACCGAGACGAGCGCCTCATTGGTGTCGAAGGGCTTGGGCTTGAGGGCGGGCACGTGGATTTCCTCGTAGCCCTTGCGCTGCTTGCGGAAGGAACCGTCCGGCAGCTGGCACCGCTTGTTGGCCATGAAGTGGCTGCCGTGCTGGAACTGCAGGTCTTCCAGGTCCAGCATCTTGCACTGGTTCATCTGGGGCGCGCTCTCCTCGTCGGCGTCCATCGGCTCCAGCTCGGCGTTGACGCGCGCCTGGCGGGCCTGTGCCCGCCGCTCCCGCTCCTCCTGCACCACGTCGTCCTTGTCGGTGTTCTCGAGCTGGCGGAGGATGCGCTCGAGGTCGGGGTCGGCCTGCATCTTGTCGCGCAGCTTGGCGCGCTCGGAGGCGCTCTGGGAGGAGGCCAGCAGGGTGCAGTAGAGGATCATCTGGCGGTGCTGCCGCAGGACCTTGATGAAGTCGAACTGGTTGAAGCCCAGCAGCAGCACCAGCTGGTTCTCCACGTCGCGGTCGTCCACGGCTGTCTTCAGGATGTCCAGCACCTCGCCCGCCTTGGTCTGCGCCACCACGGGGTCGTCGTAGAACTTGCTCAGCTTGCGCTGTTGGGGTGAGAGAGAAAGAAAAAACGTGGAGGCAAAGTTCGACCAGTACAAATTCGCTCAGGCTGTACCTTACGGATAATGACAATGAAGTGAGTTTGAAACATTGTCTAAATACACCTTGCCAGATTGAAGCCTAGAATGTTGAGGTCAAGTTTTTCCGGCCGATTTACACGCACATTTCAATGAGCAAGTGCACTTAAAAGTGCTGTTTTCTTCGCACCATCCCCCCGCAAATTTGACAAAACGGCACATCCACAGGGCTAAATTTAGCAGATTGATTAACCTGGCTGAGGGCAAGAAGCCAGACTTAAACGTGAAAAGAAACATTAAAAACCAACGTGGCAATCATTACGCTATGTAGTGCAGCAGCCACAAACAACACGTGTTGCTCTTTTTATTCTGCCGCTGCCACCCTAAAGGCCCAACCACATGCACATGTAAAACCGACGTACTCACACAGTGACGTAAACCGGCACAAGCGCGTAGGGAACCGGCAGACTTCGCCGTACGCCAAATACATTGCTCCACATTTGTTGCACCCTAGTCAGAGCCAGCCAGACATCGACACAAACTTTCGGGAGCATGGTGTTGACATAGACCTCTGGCGGTGATGTTATCGATGTTATCTGGCAGCCAGGTCACACAACAAGAAAGCCAATTGATAGATAACCTAACATTACTATTAATTATGTGATAAAACGAAGTAATTTGTAAAATACGGAGAGCAGACAATGGGAGAAAACACGCAAAACAACGAGCAACTTCGGGAGCATGGGAGTTCATGCCAAGTGTAGCAGAGGGTTTTGTGCATGCCAAGCAAGCATGCTAACTCTCAACATTTTTAAATGTCCCAAAGAAATGTTTTGGTCGTTTCTGCATTAAACGTGTGTACTTTTGTGAGAATAAGCGTTATTTGTTTTATTTCAGTTAAACTGTAGTTGAACTGGTCGCCACAAAGCTGAGTTCGGGGTAGTCTAGCCACACTGCACGGCGCATTGAAGTACACTGGGTTTGCACGCGCGTTGCGGCGCCTATGTGGTTACTCGCCCTCTCTGACGTCGTCGGTCGGCGTAAAGGCAGCAGTGGATGTTGCCGGAGGCGTACGTCGTTGCGCGAGTATGTCGATTTTACGTGTGCATGTGGTTGGGCCTTTAGGCTCTAGAATTGAATACTTGGGTTTAAACTGCAAAATGGTTAAGCTTCCAACAAATTCACTTGAACAGCCCTTTAACTTTGCTGTGACGAAGTAGGTCAGTTACTGCTTTCTACGTAGTGCTGTTAACCACGCGCCAGGTACGGCTTAACAATGCCCTACTGCAGTGCAAAGCTCTCAGTGCGATCGACACGCCCTAAAGCAAGAACGAAGACCATTAACAATGTAGATGCTGAACAACACACAGCGAAGCATTTTTTAAAGGAGGCATGGCTCCGACTGCATCAAGCCCCCAGTGAAAAACTTGTTGCTGGATACCACTAGAGCATTACTGAACGAGTACAGGAAATACCACTGCGAATTTTGCTCCATGTCTGTTTTCTGTCTACTCATTGTTTTAGCCATGATTACGGACACCCTGAGCAGCATCCAGAACATTTTAACACGTATTCTACCGATCGTCTGTCGGACGCTTCAGATTACTCGCACTCAGTCGCCAATAGGCCGGCAATTGTCAGGGGGCCCAACAGAGCGCCACAACACGAAGCATTACAGTACAAGTAAAATTTCTTCCGTGACTTGATGCAGTCAACTTTTAAAAAACCCGAACCACGCTGTCTACTGCATAAAAGTGCTCGAGCGCAGTTAGCAAATAAAATGCACCACGCTGCCTTGAAGCACATCCAACAACGGAGTGTCTAGCATTATGTCCAGACATAGCTGTCGCTGAAGTTATGTCTGATTATCGGTAATTTTTAAACTGCTGCAACTTACAGTGACTCCGACTAGTCACTGAACGGATGCGGGTTGGTCCGTTGCAGTTAAAAATCCAGACTGCTCTCACTGTGAGCTGTGAAGCAGACGCAAGGTCTGGACGTAATGCCAGCCACAGCTGTCTAATGTTACAGCTGGATGCAACTGCAATAATCGCTAAAGTTTACGTCCAGGCATAGCCGTTGTTAGAGGTCACCCAATGATCCGTAATTATCAAAAGTAATAGCCTACAGTGACTCTGGCTAGTCGGCAAGCGGTAGCAGTGCTGGGTAAAAATCTTCACAGACTGCTCTCGCCGTGAGTTGTGAGGCAGATGTAATCTGGGCTGGAGCGTCTGGACGTAACTTTCATCAGCCTACTCAGGTCCACTGCAGAACGGTCAATTTAGCACTTTAACTAGTTACTGCCTTCCAACAATACCATGTAAGCAAATTACAACAAACAACAGCAACACATTATGTAAAGGTTACTAAAGCATCCTGTCATAAGCTTTTAGCATCCTTACCCTCGGCTTCCTGCTCCGACATGACCGCAGCCAAGTGATTCCCTCTTATCTAATGCGATCAGTGCCTTAGTTGACGGACACGGAAGAAAACATGCTTGTTAGGCTCTCGACTGACCATTCAGTCCATGGGCTCCCCTCAATGTCGGGCAGCTAGGTGCCAGTGACAAATCACTGTTCTGCTGCATTCGTGCTGCAAACACAGGTCACGGATTGGTATATATATGTTGAGAAGTAACCTTCCCCCCACTGTCGCCGTGCTATTTAAAATTGAAAGCAATTTGTGCACCGCTGCTCCTATACCGTACTGGCGCGCATATAACTTTTGACAGTAGCATCAATTCGTCACGTTCACTGCCCGAACGTTACGCAGTCTACCAAGACACCGGTTACAACGCGATACCGACCTGTAGCCAGTAGGCGTCGATCTCTCGAGGATGCAGGGCGCCTCCCTTGGATCCCTTGCGACCCCCTTCGCGGCCCGCTATCAGGTTGGTCGCCTGCAACGTGGTGTCCAGGTGGGCCTCTTCACCCTCGCCTTCGTCATTGGAGTCGTCCTCGCGCACCTCGCCCACGATCTCGTCGTCCTCGTCGTCGGACTCCTCGAACTGGACGTTGACGCCGTACGTCTCGTCGATGTTCTCCTCCACCACGGGCTGCTTTTCGTCGACGCCGTAGTCGGTGATCTTTTTGCACAAGTTCACGAGCAGGGCGAAGCGTTCCTCGGCCACGGGGCCCAACAGAGCCTCGGTCTCCTTGCGGCGTTCGCCCTCTTTGATGCGGTCGCTCTTGAGCACGGCGAGGATTTCGTCGGCAGCTCCGCACAAGATGTCGCGCGGTTGGTCGCCCAGCGCTTCTTGGATGAAGCTGAGCAGCACCTCGTACGTCTGCTTGGTCTCGGTCGTCTTGGGTCGGTAGAGTATCCCGACGACGTCCTCGACGCCTTCGGCCAGCAGGGACTGCCCTTTGAGCTTGGCGGCGTCGTACCGGCTTTCGTCGGACGCCTTCTTCTGTTGCTTCTTGGACTTGCGCTCGTCTTTGCTAGGCTTGGTCCGCTGGTAGCGGTCGCCCATACGCGATCCCTCGAGTTTGCCCACCAGGGAGACGACTTCGCCGGTCGCTTCATCGCGAGGCCTTCGCTCGATGAGCCGGGTGTCGGCCTGGAGGACGAGGTTGGAGTTTGCTTTGTATTCGTACTGCAGCGAACGTGCGGCGACGTCCGCCATGTTTGTTTCCTACATGCGACGATTTCCGTACGTTTCATTCTCCGCCAAAACATGGCGCCACATAACCGTGCCGGAACCGCGAGGGTGCAACACTTTCGAGCTAAATGTTTCTTCACATTTTCTCGCTAAAATGACATTTAAAGTGTTTTATTTTAAAAGTAAACAAGAAATTAGAACTTTTAACATTTTTAAGGGGTGAACATTTTGTTCATAGACCCCACGTGGAGCTCGTTGGCGTCTCTTTTCAACTCGCGCAATGGCGGCCGTCAGCATGGAAGCCGCGACGGCGTCCCTCGTTTTTCAGTATTTGAACGGTGTTGACAAAGCCCTCGCGAACCAGTTCCAGAAGAAAAAGAGCGCCAAGTCCCTGCCGAAAGGCGTTCCACAGCTGGACGAAGTAGTCAAAGGTTTCTTCGAAGGAAAGCCCCAACAGCGCAAGCTTCTCGTGCCATGTGCCGCCGCCGGCGGCACCGGTGCTGCGTCAAAGCCGAAGCACGACGTGTCCTCTTCGGATGAGTCTTCAAGCGAAGATGAGGCGAAGCCATCGAAGCCTGTGAATGCGACTCCAAAGGCAAGCAACGCCCAGGCGAACGCAAAGCCGGGCAAAACGCCCGTCCCCGCTCAAAAGCGCAAGCCCGCTGCGGCCGAACGTGAGGACTCCGATTCGGAGTCATCGGTGGATGAGGCACCAAAGGGCAAGGCGGCGCCAAAGCAGGCTGCAACTGCGCCCAAAGTTGCGGCAAAGCGCGCCAAGCCCGAATCGGACTCGTCCGAAGAAAGCTCCGATTCTGACGCCGCGGGCCCGCCAAGCAAGAAACCCGCCGTGCCTACGCCGGTGCTCAAAGCGGCGCCCAAGAAGCCCGCAAAGAAGCAGGACAGCTCGAGCAGTTCTTCGGACGACGACGACCCCCGCAACAAGGCGGCGTTGAAGAAGCCCGCCACCGCCACGCCGCAGGCCAAGGCGCCTCCGAAGCAGGCTGCGTCGGCACAGAAGAAACCGAAGGGCAGCTCGTCCGAATCAGACGATTCCGACGACGAGGAAGAGACGGCGAAGCCCCCGCCTCCGAAAAAGACCCCGGTGAAGCCCGCGCCCAAGCCACAGGCTGCCAAGACACCGGCCAACAAAGGCGCCAAGCCGGCTGCACCCGAGTCCACCTCTGACAGCTCCGATGACGAGGCTGAACCGCCGAAGAAGCCTACCACCCCCAAGGCCCCCGCCGCGGCTGCAAAGGCCACCCCAGGCAAGGCTGCTGGCGCAAAGGCGACCCCGGCCAAGCCACAGAAAGCCGACGAGAGTTCTTCCTCCGAAGAGAGTGAGGATGACGAGCCCCCCAAGAAGGCGTCCAAGCCCACGCCGTCTGCACTGCAGAAGGCGCCGCCAAAGGGTGCTGCCAACCTGCCAAAAAAGAATACCCCGGCCAAGAAGCAAGAGTCCAGCGAGAGTTCTTCCTCAGAGGAAAAGGCAGCCCCTGCTAAGGCAGCCCCTTTGAAGCAGGCCAGCCAAGAAGCCGACCCCTGCCAAGCCAGCAGCAAAGCCAACCCCGGCCAAGAAGCCAGCTGCGGCCAAGGACAGTTCCAGCTCTGAAAGCGACTCTGAGGACGACACTCCACCGGCGAAGGTGCAAACACCAAAAGGCAAACCAGCTGCTGCCGCTGCTGCTAAGGTAGTGCCAGCAAAGAGGCCAGCGCAAGCCAAGGAGGAGAGCTCGGACACTGAAAGCGACTCCGAAGAGGAACCAGCACCTCCCAAAGCAGCCGCAAAGCCCGCACCTTCCAAGAAGCCAGTGAAAGCCAAGGAGAGTTCGTCCGACTCCGATAGCGACTCTGAGGAGAACGCAAAGCCGACAACCCCGAAACAGGTGGCTGCAGTCAACAAGCCAAGCTCCGCAAAGAAGCCAACTCCCGCGAAGAAGAGGAAAGAGGAGTCCTCTTCCGAGAGCAGCGATGAGGAAGAGGCGCCCAAGCAGGCCCCCAAGAAAAGCCCCGCCGCCACACCCAAACAGCCAGCCCCCGCAAAAACTCCCACAAATTCCGCGAAGAAGCCTGCAAAGGAGTCCTCAAGCAGCTCCGAAAGCAGCGAAGAGGACGACAGTGCAAAGAAGAAGGTGACCAAGACTCCCCCAGCAAAGCCCGTCGGAAAAGGAACGCCAGTTGCCGCTAAGCCTCAAAACGGTGACGACGACGACTCTTCGTCAGACTCGGACGACGACGACAACAGGTGGCCGGCGACGAAGCCGGTGGTGACACCAAAGGGCAAGCCAGCACAAACACCCAAGGCCACCCCCGCGTCACAAAAGAAGCCTCAGAAGAAGCAGGAGTCCTCCTCGTCCGAAGAAAGCAGCGAAGACGAGGCACCGCCGAAACAAACTCCGTCGAGCAAGCAGCAGAAGCCGGCAAAGAAGCCCGCGGCCGAGGAAGAATCGTCTGAAGAAAGCAGCGAAGAAGAGGCGCCGCCCAAGAAGGCAGGAAGCAAGCACTCGACGCCAAAGGTGACAGCTAGCTGGGCGGAAGAAGAGCCGAGCAAGGGCAAGAAGCAGAAGAAAGGAGAGGTCACCCCGATGCTCAACGGCGGTGGCGATCCGGGTTCCGCTGGCAAGGGGAGGAAGAACTCGCCCTTCCGGAGGGTGAGGGCAGAGGAGGTGCAGATCGACCCCAAGCTCCGCGACAACTCCTTCGAAGCCAAGGCCAACGCGAGGGGATCGTACGGCGAGAAGGCGTACAGCGTCTTGAAGAACGTCAGGGGCAAGGACTTCAGGCACGAGAAGACTAAGAAGAAGCGGGGAACCTACTCGGGAGGCAGCATCGACATGGGCGTCAACTCGATCCGGTTTGACGAATGAAGGGAGGGCCACGTCGGCACTTTGTACAGGGCAAGTCATTTGTCGCGTGGTTTTTAATCGGCCATTACCGGGCGCTCTCCTGCTCGGAAGATTGGCGCCGCCCCAGGTTGGCATTTTCGGCTTTTGTAACCATTGTCAGCGGAGCCTCAACCATCATACGAAACGTCATTAAAACTTGTCTAGGACAGTTCTTTTTGGTTTCATCACTCGGTAGCGATAGACGAGGTTGCACTGATGCACTTGTCTCGCGCCTCTTGTGCGATTTGATGTTCTAAGCATGGTCGGCTGCACAGCTTCGGGCTTTGTTTCCATTGACATTAGCATTGGAGGTTTGGGAATGGGACATTGTTGCACTGCATGCTGATTTGGGCACCTGTTTTCTCACCCACAGTAGCCGCTGTATCTTGATAAAAAAGCACAAGGTTATTGTCCCCTTGTTTGTTATTCGTATGCACATTGTTTTGCAGTCTGTGGTGTGTAGTCGCATTCGATTCTGACGTTCAGAGGGGCTGTTTATTGTGGACATAGACATTCACCCCTGCTTCAAGCAAACCGTTAACACCTCGTGTTTGGTCACTGCAACTGCTGCTTTTATGTATCCAGCTGTTAGAAGTGGTTAATGGGGGAAATAAACGGCTGTCTTGAAATACGGCTTGACTTTTTATTGAATTGAAAGCTGTTTCATTCAAAATACGTAATGTTTCAGTGTAGCTGTACTGGTTAGAATATTTGAATAGAATGAAATATTTTGGAACTTGTTTCGACAATTGTACCGTGTAAACTGATCAAGGTGTCGTGTTGATGCCAAGGGGTGTTTGTGTGGTTAGCTGTGTGTGAAAAAAAAAAGACGACATTAATGCAACGCAGAAAGCAGGGCCTATGAGGTGTTCTATAAAAATGGGTGCAGGATTAATTTAAAAAGACAAACTGACCATTGGTCTTTGTGCGAGCAGGTGTATTAGACTGCTGGCTGTCAAGGGCTCAAGCATGGTGGTTCAGGAAAGAGCGTCACTTCACTAGCAAGCAGTGTAGTGGAGTGCTGTTTTATTTATTTCAGTTTATCGGGATAATAAGAGTTGGGAACTTTGAGACTGATGTACGAGATGCTGTCAGTGTGTTTTCACCGTAATGCCAGCTCATTTATTCCAGTGAATGGCGCTTGAAACAAAGCTGGTGTAACTGCTGCCGTGTGACAGAAATAAATCTGCAATAACGCAATCCCATGTCCTGTCCTGAAGTTTATACTGACAGCGAGTGTCGTTCCAATACAGTGGCATGTTAACTCAGCCAATGAGTTAGGCTGTTGTGTATGCAAGAAATTAAAAATATGCAGCCAACAGGCAATCATTGCTACTAAAGTTATGTCCAGTAATGAAAAAAAATGACATGCTACTAAAGTTATGTCCAGTAATGAAAAAAAATGACATGAAAGAGAACAGCAATAGTTCTGTTCTTTTCTGCTGTTGGAGCCTTTGCGCCATTAGCCAGTGATAACATTGATAGCAAGGAACATAATTTAGGGGAGGTAAAAGAATTTCACACAGTTTTGTGACCATGCTTACCTGCCAGCTATCTGTGTTAGTGTGTACAAACAATGGAGGAAGCCTTCTAAGTAACAGCTCCTAACATTGTCATAGCATGGTACAAAGGGAAGGCAAAAATTGCTTTCATTTCTTGGAGGAAGTGCAGTGCGAACCAGTGTCAGACCAGACAGATGTAGACCTTTCAGCAGAAAAATGCGCTCCGTGTGAACAAGAATGGCGAAGGGTGCAGTTGTCCTTTATGTCCTTGCGCTGCAAGAAATTTGCAATCCACCTTCACCCCCTGTTTGGGTGAATGAGGTTTGGGCGCAGACACATAGGCAGTGGCAGGCATCCCACTTTCAAACCCGGCTGACCAATTCTGAAAGCGAAGTCGGTTGCAAACAAGAAAATTAGCCACTTGTAGAACGAAGTTAAGAGAGGGCAGTGTAAATGGCTTGGTTGAAAATGGGGCCCAAGTAGGCTAAGGATACTTGCAAGAGTGGAAGCTTGGGCGAGTTGGTAATACATTGCATTGGCGGGAAGCGCAATAAATTGACATGAGGACAGAGAAGAGAACAACAACATAGACAAGATGAAGCGCTTCGCCTTGTCTATGTTGTTGTTCTCTTCTCTGTCCTCAGTGTCAATTTATGCGCTTCCCGCCAATGCAGGGATACTTGGTTTGGTTAGGACTGCTGTGTGGTCTTCAATGGCATCATGAAGAGTATCGTGAATATTGCCCATTTGTTCACTGTCAATGGGACCCTATTCCAGCAACACCATAATGTGTTGTTTCGTGTGGAGGTGACCTTTGTTTTAACAGCATTTCACTCTGTTCACGTGATACCCAGATGCTGAAAGCGCATGTGGTGTACTTTACAACTTGAACAGGTTTGCTTTGAGACCACGCCTTTGGAAAGCTTTGTGTTTGGGAATGCTGCCGTTGGTTGCATAGAACCTCCTCCACTGTGAAAATACCCTGTTGACGAAGAAAACCTGTGAACACCTCTGCGATGGGGATGCCTTTATAATCAAAGGTTTCACTGCTTCCCAACTGCCCGCGTGTCAGAAATGACGAATTGCACAGGAGCCCGTCTGGTCGTGGGAACCCACAAACATAAATAACAACTGACCCCAACCATACACTTTCATGGTTGCGGTCAGTTTTTAATTGTTGTCATGCCCACGTGTCAGTTTAGCACAAACACGTGCCAAGGGCTAGTGCAAAAAAGTCAAGCCTGCTGATCTGCTGGTGCCAATAGAAGCTTACAAAGTGAATCGGTAGTTGAAATTCGAAATGCCGTTTCTTTATCAGTAGCTAACAAATGGCTGTGGTATGAAAGCTTTCCAGAAACCAACAATTGCTTCCATGGTGATGCATTTTGACTGCATCAGCCTGAAGCCGTCGCAGCCAGAGACATGGCGGCTTTTCTGAGCGACCTTTTTGGGAGCCCAAAGATGATTCCTGCAGTCGGACTATCCCAAGTTGTCCGGTTTCTTCTAAATAGTAGCCTCGCCATCCATAGCAGGAGTGGAACCTGTAGCCATGCCATTATGTGGGTCTAATGTGCTCACTAGGTTTTGCCAGGTTGAATGGTCGGTGAAGTTCCTGTCAGCACATAGCTAGCCAGCTCACTGCCTGTTTCTGACTGCTGCCCTGGTATGGCATACAAGAATGCTGCTAGGTATCAAGGTATAGTCCCTCAAGTGAAGCATGTACACAGCTCTTTGCCAAAATGTTTGAGGCCATGTCCAAAGTGCATAGGCGGCAAAAATATTCAAAGTACGAGCTTACCTCTCGAGCGAGGGTAAAATGTTTTACTGCGGAAAGCTAGAGCAAGCAACTTTTTCCTACTGTCATGAAATATTTTGGTCATAGTTAAATGTTGAGCGTATGCTTTCAATTCTTTCTGGCCCAGAAACATTTGGCATGACCTAGAAAATTTTGACAAAGACTGTACATTACTGTTGCGGTCACTTTGAGTAAATACATTTGTTTTCACATGATAATTTGAACTGTATTCAGTAACAATTTTCAGAGCCCGTGGGTACGCATAGCTGTCGCAGGGAAGAAACTGGTTTTTAGTGCTTCCGCACGAGTGTTGTAAAAAGTGAGCTTTGAAATTTCCTTGGGTGAGGTGAAAGGGTTGATTGATTGTTGGGTTTAAACGCGCCGCCGCAATGCAGGCGATGAGGCGCGCCGTAGTGGAGGGCTCTGGGTTAATTCATGACCACCTGGGTTCTGTAACG
The DNA here is from genome assembly GCA_013339765.2 of Haemaphysalis longicornis. Lineage (NCBI taxonomy): Eukaryota > Metazoa > Arthropoda > Arachnida > Ixodida > Ixodidae > Haemaphysalis > Haemaphysalis longicornis. Next base: position 75,081,612 of record CM023452.1, on the reverse strand, counting down.
TGCGCCGAAATCTCGTACACACGAGGTGTTTTTGCTTTTCGCCTCTACCAGAAAAGTGGGGTGAGCTGAAAGGAATACTCACTGTTCAGGGTTTAGTATTCCCCCTTAGAAGAAGTAATAATCGGCAAGAACATAGGGCATCATGTGGCGAGTGCACCTCAACACATCACCAATCCTTAGGACAGGATTCCCGTGAGGGTGAGTTGGCATTTTACCCTATTCTAATCTGTACTCACCCACTACCTCAAAGGAAAGGAGGATCAGAATCCTGCATCTTGTTCTACTACTGCTTACGGTGCAACACAACATGCTCGTGCACAATTTTATTTCTTCTGTTGGATCTACGCACACGTTGTACCCCATGTGATAAAATCATGCAGGGTCTTCAAAGCCGCACTGCGAATGATGTCGAAATATTCCATCATTATTTGCAATGGGGCCTCAAAGATTGCAGCATTTCTCTTAAAAAGTGTTGTGGGTAGTTTGTAATGTTTCGTATCTATGGGGAAGCTGTGTGGTGAATGCCCGTGTCATTTGAAACTAATTGCCAGCCCGTGTAAGAAAATATGGTCATTCTCAGAACGGAGTCTTCTGGATCTGTTGGCGCCAGAGCATCCCTGTGGGGGATTTTCCTTGGATTCCCAGCGATTGTCGAACCGCTAAAATCATTAAGTTGCATCGAAATCAAGTGTGATGCTCCTGGATTACACCAATTTTCAAGCTTTGTTGCGTATATCTGTTGTAGCAGCAGCTCAGTTGGAATCATTTCAAGAACGAGCGTTGATTGGCGATGCCGCGCATGTAAACACACATTCACTGGAAATATCACAGGCTATCACATAACCGTGTTACAAAGGTTAAAGTGTTTAACTGCTCCACACATCTGCATCCTATTCAGCTGCACCTGCTGGTGGAATTATTTATGCCTTCCGAAATGGTTCGCTAGTGTAACAGAAGTGGTAGTAATTGTCTTGAATGTTGCAAGACTTCGTTCCTTTTTGGATGAATGCGCATGTAACAGTGCTCAACATCGCGCAACCCTTTTTTTTCTGCTGTACTATCGCCCACTTTCCTCACCGAGGCTTCAAATGCAGATTTTTACAATTTGAGCACGACATGCTTGCTTGCGCAGGAAGTTTAACATCACGGCCTGGGATCTTTTTTTTTTTTTTCATTTTCACCAGACACACACACACACAGCTTCAATGAATCTTTATTCCAAAATAATGTTCACTCCCCAAGCAGCCTGGCCCTGCCGAACGACTTTCGGCCGGTTGATTTGTACACAAGCACTGAATGCCCTGTTCAAAAAAACACTCGACAGAGCAGATATCCGCACAGGGTGAGCAACCAGTCCTCCTGCACGATACCTGGACGCTTACATTGGCCATCACGTCCACTCCCCACCCCTAATCTCATCTTGGTCCCACGAACATATTAGAAAAAGAGTCCAGCCATTGAGCACTGTGCACCGTTATCCATTGCTTCCCCACATACACCCACTGTGAACTCCTTTGCAGCAGTTCGACCGAGGTCACACGTTCAGCACGTCAGAGAGAGGCATTTGAGGTCAAAGGTCACAGCCAAGCATGTCACAGGGCAACCTTTCTAAATTACAATGGTCCAGTTTTACAGAAGAATTGTCAGCTGCCTGTCTGACAGAGCTTGCCAGTGAAGTGCAGTAATGCCATGTATGAATTAGACATGTACATCGTGTGCAATGCTTTGCAACAGACCATCGGTTACAACTTCAAACCTATTTAGTGCTTGCTGTTACTCTTGACCATGATTGCACAGCAAAGTCGTAAAGACAAACTCATTCGCCTGGATTTCTTCTCTTCAGTATATCATGTGTTGACACGTCTTGAAAACGAAGTAAAGACGGAAAGTTTAGACAGAACGAGAACGGGCGGCGATTAAAAGATTATAATAAAAAAGGAACTTACTTTTCAACATCAAACACGCTGATCACTTCTATAACATTACTCAATCACAAATAGTAGCCCAAGGTCTTAACGAAATGTAAGCAAAGTTAATGTAAAGCGCCTAGATTATACACAGGTCATAATGCCTTCAGGTTCATGGGAGAAGCTTGTTAAAAAGTCCTGCAAGCTTTAATGCCATTTGGTGTGCAGCATAATGAACTGCTTGGTGAACAAGTAGCATACACATTGCTTTGGGCTTAAAGTCCTGTACAACAGGACTTTGCCGCATACAAATGCAAACAGTATCACGACGATACAAAGGCACACATCACATGCTCTGACAAGACTTGAGCTACACATTAGTTAGATGAATACATACCAAGCAAACTACATCGGCCCGGTTGGTGGCAGCCTTCCCGCTTGCTGTAGTACCCAGATTCAAATCCAAATTCCCTACACCTAACTTTAATTGTTATACAAAAAGCAGCGCAAATGACAATTTGTAGCCTAAACAAAAAGGAGAAAACCCCCTCCCCCGATTAAAGGAGTACAATTCCATGTTCCGCCGCTAAGTGTGAGTAACTCTAAGCTCACGAATCTAAATTCACCTTTGCTGGAAACTCGCGGTTCGAAATCGCACTAAAACAGGACAACTGTTTCTTGAACATCTTGACGTAGCGCAAACTTGACGTGGACTTGACTTCCTCCTTGTGTCCTTCTTGAGTTTGTGCCACTCCAAGATGTTCGACAACCACTAGCAACTAGCCCGAGTGTTGATTCTTCCAAAGGACAACTGTTGCATGTCATCTCCTTAAGGCAACACGGGCTGAACAGTGGAGTATTTTTCCATGTTTTGTTGCATGCAATGCGCCCTCGACACAGGGTTAATACCTTTCCCCCCCCCTCTTTTTTTTTCTTTTAAAACTCGGACGGAAGCGCACATAGTTCATAGGGGTGGGTGGGCTTGCAGAGAGTCCCATGTGGTGTGGGGAAATGGGGCGGTGTGAGGTGACTAGAGCTTGACCCTTCCGAGGAAGGGGTTCCGGTAGGAGCCCAGGTAGAGGTAGCCGTCGTGCTCCAGCACTTCGGACAGCAGGTGGATCTTGTGTTCGGGCGAGTGGAGGCTCCGGATGATCTTTCCCGAGGCGTCCAACTCCACAATCAGGCCGTACTGGGGAAGGGTCTCGTACAGCACCCAGGCGTTCTCAAGCTGCAAACGGGAACACAGGGAATTTACCATCCCTCCCTGAATAAAGTTGAGGGAAGTGGAAAAGCAAAATGTGCACCAAATCTTCGCTGAAAATGCTTGCAATTGATCATCAAACTTTGAAAGGCCCAAACTGCAAATGAAAGACGTTTTTCACGCATTAATACATGCATCTACGAATGACCTGAATGTACACCTATTTGCTGTTTGTGAGATAAAGGCAGTACACTTGAGCCCGCTTATAACGAGCACATCGGGAAACTGAAATCAGTTCGTTATATCCGCCTTTCGCCATATGCAAATGGTAACAGGAAACAAAGATTTGTTCGTTGTAGCCGCTATTTCATTAAAAGGGCTATACTGTATACCATTGTTCCCCTCCTTCATGATCGATGTGTGTATTGTCTTATCTAGAGGCATTCCTTTTTTGCAGTGGTCAGGTAACCGTGCGAACATAGTGGAAGCTTGGTTTCGTGCGCCATGTGGCCCGAGATGTTATCAGAGCTTTTCAGTGCACCAACTGGTTTCTGGTGAAGTGCATTAGTTTTTTGACAGGACGCCATCCGCTAAGAAAGCTCTCGCTTTAAAAACGGGGGGAGAGAGAGTGGTTGCGGCAACTGATGTCCCCAACGAGAAAGCTTCGTGTTCAACCATTGTTGTCGTTAGACGTGCACGACTTTTTTTCTGTACATTCTCTTGCACTGCAGCGAAAAATTGATGCATCATTATAAACGTGTCAGTCCCGAGGGGTGTGGGCCCTGACCTGTGCGGCCCAGTCCTTGAGGGCGGCCATCGGGTAGACGCCGGTGACGGCCTTGAGGGCGGTGCCCGCCAGGTAGAGGAAGCGGACGGTGGCCTTGCGCAGGAAGGGGTACTGCATGACCAGGGCGCCCAGGTGGGTGTCGTTGGGCGAGAAGCCCACGGCAAAGGCCACCCAGTAGCCCCCCCGCTTGCTCGGCCGGATGTTGTCCGGCTCGCCCGGGAGGTTGTCCGCAAACACCTCCGTCTGGCCCTGCTTGGGGCCCTTCAGGTGGTACCTGCCAGGGCCAAAGGGGGGGAGTGAGTGACAAATAGGCTTTGTGCCTGGCTGTGCAAGCAAAATCATGCCCTATCCCAATCAGCATCATCATCATCATTATCACCATCAACACCAACCAAGGGATGGCCTGCTCATTGTGGATTACAGTTGCATTTCCTCAGAAGTGATATTGATATGTCATCTGGTGGAAGGACAAGTAGAATCCCGATACATTACTTGTATGCTTTCAAATGCACACATACAGCTAAGCCTCGTCACAGGAGACTGTTACAAGAAACGCTTGGTCATAAGAGGCATCTGAACGAAAACAGTTTGGTTGCTTTTCCTATGTTCGCCGCGAGCAACATTGCATACAGAGACCTTGTTACAAGAGACATGTTTCCCAGGTCCCTTGAGTGTCTCTTGTAACGAGGTTTTACTGTACAGTGTGTTGCGACGGTAATTGGAACACTTAAACAATGTTCCTGAGCAAACCGCCGTTCTGTTCGCGCTCAAACTTCACACGAAGGTCGCATTTTGTGGTTTATTTTGTTTGACACCGGGAACAACGACGGTACTTACCTGTGTATTCTGAAAATAAATAAAATGATTTTCGCCTATGGGAAAATGGCGCCGATTTGGACGTGCGAGCCTGAAAATCGGGTTTTCTAATCGTCTGTTAGCTCATTTCTAGGTGCATTTCTGATCGCTGCTGCACCATTTGGCTCCGTACGTGAATCCCAAACAGTGTTTCACTCTGCAGGTGGTTGCGTCGTTCCAACATCAACTTGGGCTGGCTCGCACGTCCAAATAGCCGCCATTTTCCCATAGGCGTAAATCGTTTTTATTTATTTTCAGAACAGCAGGTAAAGTACCATGTCGTTCCCAGTGTCAAACAAAATAGACCACAAAATGCGACCTTCGTGTGAAGTTTGAGCGCGAACAGAGCGGCGGTTCGCTCAGGAAAATTGTTTAAGTGTTCCAATTACCGTCGCAACGAAGGAAAGGCGAATTTAGCTGGCTTGATTATCTCTAGGTAATTTTTGCTAATTGGCTACTTGAATTTGAATTTTATTGGTGCAGCAGCCAGATTTGGGTATAATGAATTAGCTACTTGCCAAATGAATTGGCTACTTGCCGAATTCTCACCATCAGGTAGCATTCCTCCTGAAGCAAGAAAGGCGTGTTATCTGTACAGGTGCAGTAGCTCACTTGAAATTGACCAAGCACAGCTTCTTGTCACTTTTTGGACGCATGCAGGGTTATGTATCCTACACTGGCCTTTGCCAGGAACATATACGCACAAACAAGACAGAAATGGGAGCACCTTTCTAGAGCACTTTTTTTGTTTCCTGAAGCCCTCTTTTTCTTAGCTGATTTTAGTGCCGTGCTGAGCATTCCACGAGTAACCTTTGCTGAATTCACAAAATGTTCAGCTTGCAAGGAAAAGTTATTTCGCAGAAAACTCAAGTACAAAATTCCACTCAAATCTATAAGTGCATGGTTACCGTACAGACCTGAGAATGCGCTGCATGGAGAACTCGCACACCAGGAGGCCCTTCTTGTCGTGGGTGATCTGGACTCCGTTGGGAAGGTGCAGGCCCTTCATCAGCACAGTGGTCTTGCGCGTCTTGGGGTCGAACTTGAGCACCCTTCGTTCGGAACAGAGGCAGCACCACAAGGCCAATAAGAGCGAGAAGCAGTGACGAGACTCTTATAGCTGTCGCGTTGCGCATATATCCCACTCTCTGTTCGGGGAGAGCTCTCAAACTGCCTGCAATCTGTCTTGGAAAGTGAAAGGGACACTTCAGCGAACTTGTTGATGCCTTATTTGAGGCTATATCATCGACTTCAACTTGTATAATTTCTCGTTTAGCTACATAGAAGAAATCCGGAGCCATATTAGTTCTGCTGTAATACGCAGAGAGAGGGAAAACACCGCACGCTGTTCGTTGCTGCTACGCAAACTACTGCGACAATATGACACCAGTTGGCAATATGTTTCCGTGCTATCTCATTAAAAATTTTCTCGTTCACCCATTGTATGTATAGCCAATATTACTTCCTTGGAAATTGTGAATCACTTGCTAAACATGCAAGCAATGTGCTGAATTTAGCCCTGCAGAACTGCCAGTGTGTTGTTACAGCTGTCATCTGCAAATTGGTACGGATGATGGTGTGAGGCAAATGGAATTTTTTAACAAACTTTCTCCGTTACAAACTGCATGTAAATCGGCCGAAAAAGAATTCCATGCCCTTCTACCATCTGAAGAAGGATGACAGCAAAGATGTGGTGCGTAGTGGTAGAGTTGTCTTAACGGCTAATTGTCATATAACTTGTTTCAGGATAGTTCCAGTAAAACATCAGTTGCAGCTGTGTTCTGTAACAATACTCCCACCCTGGAAGAACATGTATTGACAGCAGAGAGTAACTTTGCAGTGTGTAAAACTTTACTGTGAACTAACTAATAATGACACGCGTAAGTGAAACTCAGCGCAATGGTCCAGTCATCCTCCCGGCTAATTGTCACATAACTTGTTTCAAGATGCTTGTGATAACACAAGAGTTAGAGCCGTTTTCTGTAACCATACCCCCTCCATAGATGGCCATGCTTCAATGTGCAACAAACGGTGCAGGGAAAAGCCAGCTTGCAGAGACCAAGCTTACACCGATTCTTTTAAAGCTGGCTTCACTTCAAAACACACATGCATTGCTAGGAAGACATCTTTTCAGGTGAAATATAAGCCCCCATATCGAAATACGATCTTAAATAGGACCTTTTTTTTCATTATTTTTTTTTTCATAACTAATGATGTGGCGCAAAGCTTTCCTATTTCAGGAATTTCAGTGGGCACCGCAAGCTGGCGCCACACTCGCTTGCGATTCTCGTCCACATCACTCCGTTGTCGGAGGTAATCTGCTGGATCCTAGCCATAGACAGCTTTGCTGCAAAACCCCTGCGACGAACATGGCTTATACATTTTACATTTCAATCTGACAAGGTAATCACGCACCGTCTACAACCAAAATGGGTGTCGCGTTAAGTGGAAGATGCTTACGCTTGCAGACATCTGCAGTAAATTATATAATACATAAACTGCATACACAATTAATGATTACTTTATGGGGCGAGAATATCCCATGACTTGCAAACAAAAAATAAAAAGCCCCTCGGAGATGTATCGCCTCTGGCACGAGGTGCGAAGAAGCGTGCACTTGCTGCCATACAGTTTCTTACAACATACTATACTAAGAAACTATGCTTGCTGCAGGTACTTGAGAGGCGTTCTTTTTATTTTTCAATTCAGCATTCGAGCGCGAAATTTCCCTCCTCTCGCAAGCTCAGCGGCACTGCGGCGCGTCGTAGCAGACGACATGCAGCTGCGCCCGCATCGTGCCGTCAGCGGGCACGCGCGCGAAATGCTCGCCAACCTCTCGACAACATGGCAGCACCCTCGAGGAGGCAACGGGACAGATTTTTTGTCACAGAAGTATAAAATAGAGTTTTCTGAAAGTCCTAACTGCGAAAATAACGCATGATTACTAAAAATATGACTAAACGTGTCTATTGCTTGTAAAAGTGGTTGTGCGAAGCAGGGCGTAGGCTTTCTTATCTAGAAGGCGTTGAACGGCCAGGTCCGCTTTTTTTTGAGACTGCGTTATCAGTGCGCGTGGCTGGCCCGAGGACAAGAGATAAGGCCGCTCCAAGAGCCCCGTCTTTTCGCCTTCCAGCCGCGTAAGCAGCAGCCATAGAGTTTTATTTTAGTACTGCAAACTCGCAGCGGCCGAAGCTGCCGTTCACTTTTCCTGGTGAGCGCAGGTGCATTGCAGGGAAACATGTCGCTGCTACTAAGGCGCGAAATTCAAATATCGTATTATTCGCTTCGAAAAACTAAGCCCTCGTATAACAAGCAACGCAACCAGATATGGCGGATGTTCGCGGCTTGCCAACTTAACAGAAAAAAAAAGCGCAGTACTATGGAAAGAGAGGAAAGAACGTCGACCGGTAGCCAGCAGAAACGATTTGCGCCCGAATCAATGTCACGCAGGCACGCCAGCTCGCCCCACTTCCTTGCCCTTCAGCTTCCTTATTACGGAGGCCGACCTTCGGTTAAATAAAGTACTACTTCCTTGTATCGACGAATCAACCGTAAAACTTTCTGATGTCATGGCTCCTGGCCAGGGGGGCCCGCACGCGCGCGCGCGATTCGGATCCTCTTTCCCACAATTACTGTTAATCGCGGCATTTCCCCGAAAAGCTCACGCGCGCTGGGTAGGCAGCAGCTACTTCAGTGGCTATAGCTACTTCACGTAGCTATAGCCACTGGAGATCGCTATGCAGAGCAGGTAGATGTGCTTCACGCAAATTAACACAGGTTCGCGGGCATCCAAGCAGCATTATTTCAGATTAGTAGGCGCATATTTTTACGGCAGATTTATGGTATGTCTAGAAAATGTGACAGTTGTGCGAAAAAGCACACCATTCCTTTTTAAGTGCCCCTGAAAAGTTGCTGATAATTTTAATTGGCAGAGATTGCAATCCTTCACAGGAAGCATAATATAGACTTGCAGATGCCTGGACACCCCCAGCTTTTGAAACTTATCCTATAAGCAGCACACTAAAGTGAACACTTGGTTGCTGTGTTGAAAGGGGGATAGAGAACAAAATAAATGGAGAGTGGAAAGGATTAAAGGGGCCACGAAAACAAAATAGAAGTTTGGATGATTAAAAAGACTGCCTTGCCCCAATAACCACAATGCCAATGTTGTCGCAAACTTCAAACTAACAATCGAGATATTACATAAAGAACCACTTTGTGGCAATTTCTCTAAGACATCGCAGAATCCTGTTTGCAAGATTGAGAACCGCTGGCCAAAGCCGCAGCCAAGAAACACGGCTATAGCCTCTGGCTCTGCTTGATCATACTGCCTGAATGCTGATTAACAGTTAGTGCACTGATAAGAATGTTCTTAGTGCTGGCCCTTATTACGTCACCCCTGCCTATATTACATAACCACAGTGTGAAATTTGAAAGTTTTAAATGCAGAGCATTTCTTTAACTCACATGTAGCGTCCGCTGTCCGTCCGCAACAGCTCAGCGCGCAGGTGCGCCCTCTCCCCCACTCCTCCTCTCCCGCATCACGCTACCCTCCTCGCTCTCAACAACAGGTCCGCACCCCTCCCCCTACACTATATAAAATAATTAATAGTAATAAGCAATAATAGTTAACACATTCACTACCACCCCACCACCACCCCTCAAACACTAACGTTAACGCAATACACCCACCCCCTACGCGACGCATTTACTCGAGTCCCCCCTCGTGGGGAGATGGGCCCAATTTTTTTTGTATTTCTTGTGTTTTTTTGGTTAACGTTTTTGTGGCCAGAATGGGGCTCGGGGAGCTACGAAAGGCCAGTTCTTTCAAATGGAGCAAAGATGCATGTTGTATTCATGTCCCCTTTAAAGGAAAGGCTTGTGATTTAATGGTGTTCCTACTGGTCAAGATAGAGAGGGTACACACACACACACAAAAACAGGAAGACAATTTGCCTCAATTAAATTCCTCACTCAGTATACTATGGAGAGGCGTCTGCCATTGCACGTATAACAACGGTCGATCCCCGAGTAAAGAACCCCCACCTGCCAGTGTTCTCGTGCTCGAGGACCGTGTAGATGATCTTGTTGAGGGGCCACTTGTTGCTGGCCTCGCTGATGTAGACAAAGCCCTCGTCATCGATGTCGATGTCGTCGCCAAAGACTATGCGCTTCCCTTCAATCTCCGTGCCAGAGGGCAGGAGGTGCTGCACCGAGCCTGAAGGTATAAGTATGGTAAGGACACAAGCCGAACTGCTTTTTCTCAAAGCACTTCACTTCCCAGCACCACCTCCATTCAAGGATAAGGCCACAACCCAGTTTCCAATTTTTCGATCCCAGAGCAAACGTTGGAATCGTCAGATGCTGCAAAAGTGCACTGACGGCGGTGATAGCATAAGCATTTGCCAAAAATGCTCTCCCGTCAAGCCAAATTTTAGCGCTGGTAAACGGAAAGAGATGGAACAGAATCGGGAGAACACAGGGATGAAAAACCTGCTGAAAGTTAAGTTCACGGAATTCGACCATGGCAGCAATCAATTTGTGGGGCAGTGGGTTGGCTTCGTGATTGTGTGCCAGTCTGCAAGCTGTTTGTGTTTTTCGAGCTCTTCTTAAAAGAATTCAATACGTTGCATATTTGCAAGCTAAGAAGGATTGTTCTTTGGTTGTCCCAAAAAAACAATGCCATCACTTTTTAAGCTGAAAAAAGGTCTTTTCCATTCTTTGGAGTGCTTTCACGTGACTTTCTCCAGTGCTGTAGAGTTTAGTTCATGATTTTGAATAAATGCAAAAATGCAAAAGAATCCTGTGGATTGTGATTAAGCCTCGCCAGAAAGTGCAAGGAAACATCTGCTTCACAATCAACAACCACAGCACTCATTCTAGTGCTCACAACATCTTCACCGGCAGTCTTTGTACGGGATCTTGTGTACTCTTTTAGTCATGGTTCCTATGGTATCTATAGCATCACACATTGTCATTTGGTGGTACTACTGCATAACAATTTTGTGAAGTTTCCCCATGATTTCCACAGTGGTGATCTCAACTGGGCTTCCAGTGTGGTCACATCTTGACCTGATGTTCGGTCACATTTGGAACCCATTAATCCAAAAAGAAACCATCTTCAGCACTGATGCCAGCGACCTTGAACTTCAGCTAACTCAGCTTCGATCTGCACAGCCATCCACTTAAAAAAATGTTTAATAACAGCAATAAAACTCGTCTCTATCTGCGTGAAAAATATTGACATGCTTGCTTTGAACGTACAATAGGCCGACAATAATGACACACTTACACGCGAGATTGAAGAGTGATTCTACATAATTGCTGGCCATGATGTCACCGCCAAAATTGTCGGTGTAGTCTTGTAGATATTTATCGAACTTATCAAATGACTCTTGCATAGCGGTCTTTGAATACACGACTATAAGTTTGTCTTAAAAATACAATGCTCGGTGATTAGCAATGCAACTTATTTTCTTGGCAGCAGTAACTTTTGTAGACCTTGGTGAAGCGGACTGGATGTTTCTTGTTGGAACATGCTTCAAGCACTTTTAACACCAATGCAGAGCAAGTCAGAGTGGCATGGAAGTGATGTACTAAAGTAAAGTTTCCATTTTTTTAAATGCTAACAAAAATTGAAGCATAGTGCTTGTGCATCCTAGGCCTTCGCTTATTTGTTAGCATCGCTAATTTAAAAATCTACAACAGGAATAAAATTTGCTTTTCACGGTGAATTAAAACGAATTCAAAGGTGGTGTTTAAGCTGCGTGGTGGGCAGCAAAATGCTTAAAAGACCCTCACGGTTTCACTAACTTAACACCAAAACCTGATAAATGGAGCGTTCTTTAAATTTTTCCTTTAACTTCCATGACAGATGATACATGCTCACTACAGCCGGAATATAACCTTGAATTTTAGCGCTTTGGTTGCTTAGCAACCATGGCAGGCAAGCATAAATACCGTGGTGGCAACAAATGATTAATAACACCCACACCAAAAGAAAAACAGCCAGCACAGGCGGCCCTGTTTTACAACCCAGACTGTTTTTTTTTTTCATTTCACGACCGCAGTCGCAAAAGAAATTAACTCAGGGGAACCTGAACGAGCCAGCCAACAAAGCCCCCCTGCCAAATTAGAGTGGTTCATTACCTGTGTCCACATTGACGGCGTACAGCCCGTAGTAAGCGTCTATGACAAACAGGCGGCCATCCTTGTTGAAGCGCATACCAAGTGGACGGCCGCACACCTCCTCTTCCCACAGGCCCTCTGGAAACAGTTAACACGGCTTACTTTAGTTTCAAGCAATGTGCATGCACGGTAGCTATTTCTGTGTTTAGAAGAGCACTGCAGATAGGTTTAAGCGAGGATGAAAAGAGGCGAGCTCAGTGGCCTCCCTTTGGGGGACTTGGGGGGAAGCATTACGCAAGTTCATTTGATGGAATCGTCCTTGTCTGTTGTACCATAGAGTTGATATCGTAGTATGAAACTATGTGTTATACAGCTTGGCCATGAAGGTCCATAGAATGAGGAGAGTAGGTCAAAGTGAAGCACGTCAACCCAAGAGACATTACTGAGTACTGAATAAAAATATGACCTGCTATTTATTACAATTTCTTCACACACACCTCTTTTCAGTACTTTCAGAGCACTGGCTTTCTGATTACAGATTTATTTTCACCAACAAGTTTACCAACATGCTATACATTTGCATCACATTTACAAGTTCCTGCGAAGGGTACACAGGGTGGCAGTATGCACATTGAATCTACATATAACAGCGCACTCGTGCTTCTACACTTTCAGTGCCCATGCTAAGCTTGAAATGAGATACAAGTAAGCACAATAAAGTGTTTTGTGCAGGAAAGTGTATTCGAGTCTAGATAACAGAACTGGCTTTTAATGGTGGTTCAAAGCATGCCGAATTTGATGCTAGGCCATTTTTCTTCGACCTCTGAAGAAACATCAGAGCGCTGTCCCGCCCACCAACTATGGAGTGTTCCCAGTGTTTGTTATGAGAATGTTTGAGCAATGCTATCACACCTCCCTTCCTTCTGTAATGCAGACCTGTGTTTTATAACAAATGCCAGAGATTGTGCCATACAATACTGCCAGGTAAAATAACTTTAAATCAAACACTGCTGCTCTTAATTCTGACACATGCTAATGAACACAATACGAACAAAACGGTCATCCACTGGCATATGCTTTTCAGGCATGTTAAATTTAGATTGAGACCAGTCATCTGAAAAGTAAAAACCTGTCAGGAAAAAAAAAATCCCAACACCAATCTACACATTTTGAGCAGTGTCTACACTGTGCCATGTCCCCTCATGGCCACTTTTATTAGGCGCACCTTAAAACTGAAACACATTCTTGATTGACAGGTGTGACAATATTTAATTTGCACATGTAGCAGCTGTCATAGACACTCATTAGGTTGTTCACACCCGTGCTGTCAAATGATCCCCAACATAAAAAATGCGGCGACAAAATAAAGCAACAAAGACAAGAGCATAACAAAGGTTACTTACCGCATTTCTTTCCAAGCTTGGCCACCAACGTTACCTTGTTGCCGGTAATTTTATAAATTTCGCCACCTTCTGTTCCGGTGTAAATGCTACCTGTTGCCAATTAAGATAACAAAAACAGGGGAAAGAGAAAAGGGGTCAGTGACAGGATCGAGGCACACTCCTTCAAATGTGCAAGCACAGTGCGAGTTTTGAGCGCTGCTATGATAGTGAGGGTCCCATATGCAGACATGCTTAAAATGAAAAAAGAAAGGAAACAAAGAGAGAGAGAGAGAGAGAGAGAGAGAGAGAGAGAGAGAGAGAGAGAGAGAGAGAGAGAGAGAGAGAGAGAGAGAGAGAGAAGACTTGCAAAGTGATTTTACTTGTGTGGAGTTTTCTCTTACCTTTGTAGACTGGCAACGATTCTGGCCCGCGTAGCTTATCTCTGAAGAGGTATTCCACATGGTCTAGCTTATCATTTGCTTCTAAAGGCCCTTTGAACTCTTGCGTCCCAACTCTGAAAACAGAGACATGTATGAACGAACGGCCACGCATACAACCCTTCTTGTGTACGATCGCAATGCAGTTGGTTCTGGCCTTTTGGCAGATATTTTTTTCCAAGTGCAGCAATTTTCGGAGCTCCTGTCAAATATGCTTGTCACTTTACACTTGTTCGTCCCATTTTTAGGCAGCGTGAGCTTCCCCAAAATTTCTGCAAGCTTGAAAAAAAAAAAAAAATCCATGCCACGAATGCTGTTTTTCGCATACGTGCACCTCAATCTGGCCAACATAGACAAGCAGGGTCTTGAGGCATTAAGGGTCGAAAGGCTGCGTCTGCTGCAACCCGGGGGCTTCCGAGCCAATTCCCCCCGAACTGGCTGTTAAGGAAAAGCAGGACTAACCGTTAACGTTCGCCGCAACTTGGCAGGCGGCGCCGTCGAATTTCTGCCAGTCGCTTTTAAACTTGCAAACGCCGTAAACATCAGTATGGGCAACAAGATTAACCAGGCCTGGATTGTGCGCGGGCAGTTAGCACTCGGACAGGAGCTATAGGTCCCACATATTGCATGCACACAGAAATATCGAGCTTCGGATCGTGTCCTGGACAGTCCTGGAGTGATTTTCTAGGATGCCCCATGTACTCCGTCACTGCAGGGCGCTCAGAAATCAGGCTAGAGCCAACTGAATAATATTTATTGGCTCTAGTGGAGCGGTTCGACGGTTCGGGAAGCGACATCCTTGCACAATTACAATAATTGCCCCCCGGATCGCTCGCGGGGCCGGTCCATGACATGTAACGTACTAGGTGCATCCCACGCAACCGCCACCAGAGCACCTGAGGGATGGTTTTGGAAACGCCCACCTCAGCTTCGAAGACGACGTCGCGCGCACAACGACGCCGACCCGCGTGCATTCTCCTCCCCCCGCGCACTGCGACCTTCCGAGGGGGAGGGGGCGGGGGGGAGGGTCAGCACTGTTGTAGCGTCGTCGGTCGCGTTGTCGTCGTCGAGCACGCAAATGCACGGACAACGGTCGTACTCACGTTTTCACTCTGGGCTCGAAGTCTAGCGCCATGGGTATGAAGGGCAGGACCAGAATGAACGCCAGCAGGTACAGCGAGACACTGAACAGCCACTTGAAAGTCCGCACGACCATCTTGCCAGCTGACCAAACTTCGCTGCGGCGCCAACGGGAAGGACGGAAGAATTAATAAGTTCGCTCCACCTTTAAGACGGGCATCCGGCACCGGCACTTTCACTTAACGTAGTTCAGCTTGGAAATAAACGCCGATAAAATCGTTTAAACTATGCAGGAATTAACGCTGACAACCCCGGCGAACTTCGTTCGCTTCGCGATATTTGTCGTCTGCTGCTCGGGCGGTGGTTGCGAACATGGCTGCCGCGTGCCACCCCGCGAGAACGAACGGCGCTGGCTCGAGCCTCGCTCGAGTAATGATCGGCACGTTCTCGCGAGCTTACTTCCTCCAACTTACCTCGTTACCACGACGCGTGTATCCCGGGGAGCGCGGTTGCCGGCGAAGACGGTCTGATGCGCTGGCCGTGAAACGCGACGCCGGATCGCCTAGCGGAGCGCGCTGGGCCGAGGTGAAGAGTGCGCGGACGACCGGTTTCGGAGCGAGGGAGGGGGAGATAGCAGCAGAGGAAGGAAAACTGATCCCCCGAGGCTATCCTCACATCCGAAGTCCGCGATGCGCAACGCCGCACGCGACGTCGCCAAAGGCGCGGCAGTTTTCGTCGGTATTTCATCTAGCTACACCGCGTCGTCTGCTAACTAAACAAAGCGCAGACGGTCGGTCATCAGACGATAGCGGTACGCGCGCGGCCGAGATTGCACGGAAAGACAGTTCAAACGGGCGCGTCTGGCGAGAAGCCAGCAGTTGTTTTCCGCACGTCGCGTCAATGTTTAGCGTTTATCATTCCGCTCGCGCAGAAGCAGTAACGCCTTTCGGGTGATCGAAGCTTGAGGAAGTAGCGCTAGATAAATTCAATGCGCGTGGGAAAAAGCAAGCAAACAAACAAAAAAACTGCCCTTCGGATTTAGTTTTAGTCAAAAATACAAGCTCTGAACTTGAGACGAATGATAATGAATAGAGGTTTGGGAGCGAACCTTGGATGGGATGGATTGTCTCGCTGGGAAAAAGATGTCCTATCAGAGCTGGCCCGAGTTCTTCAATATATAACACAGAAGAAGAGGAGGAGGAGGAGGAATAAATGTTTATTTTACAAGCGTTGGCGCTGTTGCTGTTATGGCACCCGCCCGGTGGAAGCATCCCTAGTCCGGGATAACTTAAAAAAGCGGAAGTTTAATGTATATTGTAAATTAATGTAATGTCTAATCTTAACCTCGTTTATGTAGTTATTTTTTTCCATTACTTGTACAAAATCCACTGACTTCTGATAAAGCCTCCTGGGCATTGAAGGTACCGAAATAATAAATATTCCTATCAAAGAAAGCCTGCCTGAAATGGAATGCCAATTAAATTGAAGAGGCTTGAGTGGGTTAAGGGGGGACACTGGTCTTAAAACACTTCTTTTAACTTTCAAATAAACTTTGCGAAACTTGTCAGTCTTGCTGGTTTTTTCCCGCTGATTTCGAATATGCCATCATTTTTTCAGCTGATCAATTAGTTCCCAGGATAATTAGAGATAATTAGCCAGTTTTTGTCAAACAATAGAAAAAAACAGTGTTAGTCATAAAGGTGCAACGGTATGTTTTTCCATACTATGAACCCTGGTGAGTGCAATATTCGAAGCAATTTTTTGATGTATCGCTTGGAACTAATTTCACAGTACATTAAACTTGGTGTTTGAAAATAGGCACTCAAAATGCTTCCTCGCCACTGGTGCCACCAAAGTTTAATGAAGCTGTAAAATTAGTTACAAGCGATGCATCAAAAAACTGCTTCGATTATTGCACTCAACAGGGTTCATAGTATTGGAAAATATACCGATTGCAGTTTTATGACCAACACTGTTTTTTCTATTGTTTGACCAAAACTGGCTAATTATCTCTAATTATCTTGGGAACTAATTGAGCAGCTGAAAAAAATAATGGCATACTCGAAATCAGTGGGAAAAAAGCAGCAAGGCTGACAAGTTTCACGAAGTTTACTTAAAATTAAAAAAAAAAAGTTGTTTTAAAACCAGTGTCCTAAATCGCTCTGTGATCACTGCGAGGTTATAATATTATATTAATATACCTATTAAAACTCAATGCTGGTTGAGGGAATTAATGCTATTGCATGACAACAAAAGCTCTTGCCAAATGTGTTGTAATCGAGTGGCAGCAAGAGGCTTTTCAAAAAACAAAACAAAGACAGTAGTAAGAACCCAAGTATATATATTCTTCTTTTCAGTTTGTAAATACACAAATTTCAAAATGTAGAAGACAGAAGGAAAAAAACAGGGAGTGGGGGAACAACACCCTTCAGACAGGCAGTTCGGAATGTGTCAATGCACCACAATTCTAGCAATTGCCCTAATAAAACATCTATTTGTACAAAATGTGGACCTCAAACACCTCTTGGCACAACAAACTCTCTTGATTGCCGTGCAAACACAAGCCAATTTTCATAAAAAAATTCCCAAAACAGTCCTGCGCACACAACAAAGAGTTAACACAATTGTTCCAGGCATGTAAGAGAGTCCAGCCAATATTACAGAATGGTCCAGCAGATTATTTGTCCTTCACAACAGTGCACGCCTTGATGCTCAATACACACATAAAGACCCCAATTTTGTGGTTTATACTTTTTTTATCGCCAAGTTTTAGTACTTGCTTGACTTAAGCACAGAACAAAATGCCCTTTCAAAACAAGCTCTAAGAAGCAATAGATGCCTTTTGAAATGTCCTTTTAGTGGCGAGGGGGCAGGGGGTTAAGCGAATAAACTTAGATCAAGCTAGCTGCATTGCTGACACAGCTATAAGCAATTGCTAACACTTGATGACAACATACAGATTCAGTGTATAGCACAAATATAGCCATACAAACAAAATGCAAGTGCACAATACAGCTGGGTACCTAATTTTACACACCTCATTTTGAAACTTCTCTCTCTCTTGCTTGTTTTTGCGGACTACAAACGTGATATTTGCTACTATTATGCTTTGGCGATAACCTCTGCACACTCTTACAGTTCAATAAAAAAAAAGGCATGCAATTGTGCGAAATTTAAAACAAGAAATTGGGAGTAAAAGAATGTAGATATTAGTCACCCTTCGTGACTTCCACCAAAGATAAAATTGAGACTAAAATCGCAATGCTCAAAAGAACCACGAAAACGTTGAGAACCATGATACAAACTTATTGCTTGAAATTACTGGATAGCAACACCAATTCCTCTCCAGAAAAACGATTAAAACATTTTGCTCTTTTTAAAAAACAGTCTGCAACAGCTGAAAAATGGTAATTTGTGCATAACTGACTGACCTGAGCAAATCCGCAACAGAGCGAAGGGACAATGCTTTGTTGTATTCGGCCTCTCCGCCAACACTGAATCCGTAGCAAGACTCTTCTTACAACATCGGCTATTACAGCTCTAAAGATACACAGAAACCTACGCGCTTGCACAGGGAAATAACACGGGGGCCTTCAGGCCGTCGCAGGCCTGACGCGCCTACCCGCTGCCACATAATTAAGGTCGCAGCTGTGCGTCAAATCATTGTACAGTTCAAAACTAAAAAGCTAAAGAAGTGGAAGAAAAACAAATGCGATGGAATCGCACGCACTCGCATACTGCACAGGCTGGATAACCAAAACACGCAACAATGCAATGCCCACAGGGAAGATCCGGGAATGTCTCCCGACCACACGCGGAAGCCACTACTGTTGCGGCAGGTGGTGCTGCAATGTGCGAGCATTGCCCCCGCTACAGCTGTTGCGGGAAAAAGCGAGACGCCCCAAGGCTAGATTGGTGGAGGATCGTTTCGAGGAGAGATAAGCATTTCGGCCACTATTCTCGGCCGTTGTTCCCAACTGGTGATTCAATAAGATAACACAATAGTATTAGCAGAAGAAGAAGAACAAAGACTGCCCAGTTTGCATGTTTCCAAATTGCCCTTGACTTAAATTCCAAACTTTATATTCACGAAGCGACAGCTTCGTTTCGAGGAATTCCACAATAGAAAGGCAGCTCAAAGCACATTATAGGGGTTCTAAAACACACCGTCCTCGCGTTTAAAAGTCCCACACTGCGCCGCTGCTGGGGAATTTCTTTCTTTTCGTATGTGGTTTGTCACTGAAGCTATTTCTGAAATCACCCTTTCGAAACAATGGCTCCATTTGTATGAAACCTTTAAGTAGAGTGCGGAAACAGCTACGTACTTCGATTACCGCCGTAGCAGAGGTCGCGGTTAATTTTGTAAGTCGTGTGTGCTGTGTGAACTGTTGATGCTTACAAAAGCAGTTCTTGGAGGACCACTCGTGTGATGTTGCACTCAATTGTAAGCTAGAAACAAAACTAAGGCTGTCGCAGCTCGCTATGCACTGCTACGAACGGCGGGACTTAGCTTTCCCCGCAATTGTCAGTGAGCAAACAAAGCGAAGAGTGGCGATGTCACGTGACGACATCAGAAAGTGGCGTGATACGACGACGAACAATCACAGATGAACCATATGCGCGTAGAGTAGCGCAGCCGAACAGAAAGCAGGTACAATTCCACCCCAGATCAAAAGAGTATTAGTGTTTAAAAAAAATTCACTTTTGCAGATTGTGGGATGACAATTAGCCGCAAGAGTCAACCGTTGCAAAAAAAAAAAAAAAAAAAGAAAAGAATGCCATGTAATAAAAAATGCTTGAATTTTTTCTCCCAACAACTGGTCTAAAGACACACAGTTCTCTAATGCTTTCAGCTGCAAAATGCTTCATGCAAACCCATTTCGAAAAGAGAGGTCCCGTTAATTTTTTTTCTTTTAATTGCAGACTAAAGTGCTCTTTTGTGCTGAAAACCTATTCTCACATGTAACCTCTCCAAGGCTGGAGTAAAAGCCAATCGGGGTCTACAGAGGCGAGGGGTTTGGGACACCTAGCTGGGCATAAAAGATGCAAAACTTTTGTAAACACAGAAAATCTTATAAACAGAACAACGACAAAAAGGTCTCCCTGGTAGATTAGGCAGTTGCCGGTTGCTGCCAACAATGTCAAGAATGCCTTTTTTTTCCAACGCTTGAAAGATAACGACCACTTAAAACAGTCTTGCCGAACGAGAAATAAACAATGTTGCTCCCAGCCAGACAGCTTAACAAGATCCTATCCATTCTCCGGGTGCTTGTACTTAACCAACACAAAAGTTGTAACCTAAAGACCGCCATCACACTTATGTGCCCTCAGAGGGACTGTGAAGACAAAAAACAGGCTTGGTTCATTCGCAAGCTTCCCACGTGCGAACAACCAATCACATCAATTTCAACAGAAACAAAAGAAATTAAGCTGAACAAAATTTCAAGACGATCGTTTGCAGATCTGTTTTAGGTGCACAAGCGCAAATCAATGCTGAGACACAATGACTTGCTTTTTCGTGCGCTTCGTCCAACTAAGTTAACACGCTGATTACTCCGTTCTTGGTAGCCATTCAGCCACACCAGTGCCGATGTCCTCTAGCGGGATAGTTTGAAGGTGTGTCGGTAATCAGTGACCTTTTTCTCAGCAAAAACAACGTCCTTCGGGGCCAAAATAGAGTTGAACGCGTTATCAGAGGCCAGATTCACCTTTCAAATGAAACAAGAATGAATGCCGTCTTCACGGCCCCCTTAACCTGCGATCAACGTCGATCAGATGCGTATCACATAGGTGGGGCAAGGGTCAGAGCAATGCAAGCCCTCTCCATGTGCCAACAGCAGAACAGCCCTTTTAGCTGCATTTTTATGTGAGAAAAAAAGGGCTCGCATTGTGCTGGCAACGTCAACCAGCTAAGGAGATTGGGAACCATGCCAACCATAGAGTTTCACACTAATATATACCAGAGGGAAATCTGTCGCTGCAGTCGCGGGCGGCGCCATTGCCGCTAGCGACGTTCCTCGCCTACTTGGCTTAGACTATGTCTTCTTCTTTTTTGTCTCGAAGCCAAAATCAACAAAAAAGGGTGACCTTTTTTTCTTGTTCATCGCACATGAATTCACTGACAAATCAATCTTTCTGAAGGTTCAATTTAATAATAACAACACAAATTTCATGAACCTTCTACAGCTTTTTTTCCAGGCAGAGCCAACTTTTCAGCCTGTTCGTGAGCTGTGCCAAGGACAAGTGGAACGTGCCTGCCCGGTACATGACGGAACGCTCGCTGAAGCGCGGCTCCCCTAGACAGTGGCGCCAAAAATTCCCTCTAGTATATATTAGTATGAAACTCTATGGTGCCAGCGATAGAAGGAAGACGTCTTGCGACTGCTCAGCCGCCACGAGTGCCCCAGGCAGCAGCCCGGCTTTGTGCCCGGCTCGGCTCGGCTCGGCTTACTCGTGGCCCGTCCCTCACGCCTTGACTCGGCCCAGGAAGCGGTTGCGGAAGGAGCCGAGGTAGAGGTGTCCGTCGTGCTCGAGCACTTCGGAGATGAAGTGGATCTTCTTGGAGGGTGAATGCAGGCTGCGGATGATCTTCCCTGAGGCGTCCAACTCCACTATTAGACCGTACTTGGGCACCATCTCGTACAGGATCCAGCCTTGTCGATCTGGAGAGGTGGGGGGGGGGGGAGGGAAAGAGCGGTCAACGTGACTGTGGGCCGACAGCGTTCATTACTCGGGCACCGTGGGCCCCTAGCCATTTGCTATCCTCGCTCACTCAGTTTTTATAAACCTCTGGCCATGTCAAACTTACCATGGTTCATATAGACACCTGTGCTGTCTTCGATTGCAGGTTAGACGAAATATGATTGTGGGGTTTAATGCGCTGCGGCAACACCTGCGCTATGCAGCACGCCGTAGAGGAGGGCTCAGGATTAATTTCCCCCACCTGGGGATCTTTAACTCTTTCGCTACCGCCGGAAAATTGACCAATTTTTAGGGGTCCAAGAAAACAATTTTCTTGCTAAAAAAAAAATGGTTAGGCACTAATTACAGGAACACAAAATGCAGAATATTTAACGGCCTTTCCAATGACACTAGTTTTTTAAATGCTTTTATACAACATAGTTGTGAAGAAAAAAAAAAATCAAAATCAAAATTTTTGTCAAGTTGTCGAAAAAAATGATAAAGAAGGAGTTGTGTATATCAAACCACCCGTAGCAGAAAAAAATTAGAATATACATTTCGTTGGGAAACATTTCAAAAACACGCCCTAGAAAAAATGTCGACTTGCGAGGAACAGTTTGTCAGATAAAAAAAAAAAAAAAATGTTAGCACACACGGTGCTCGTGTCATGCGGTGAAGCCCAACCTCCAATTCAAAATGTGCAATTTCGGGTGGTTCCCTGGAATAAATCTGGTGGTTTGTCATTATCAGAGGCACCAATTTGGCCCCACATAACGTAAAAACATCTTGTCAATGAGTGACTTTGCATTTACAGCGAGCACAATATTTGGGACAAGCATGGATGCGGAAAAAAACCATGCATGAAGTTTAAAACAGAACGCCGTGGTTGATGCTTGTTGACGTTCACGGTCAGTTATCTCTGAAAACATAAAGCTGCGCTTTATTATCATCTTCGTACTCGCAATTGTAGCCTTTCTCGCAAAAATGAGGTACGATGCGCTAGAATCGTGCCCTGCGATCTTTGGCCGAGTAGCAGTTGCGCGATGAAAAAGATCAGCACAACGAGCCTCCTCTATTGCAGCGCCACCTAACATTTTTTAAATGAAACAGTACAAAAACCTATCGGGGACTCCGTCCGAATAGACAGTTCAACTAAGCAGCACCATTAGACACCCAGATATACCCTCGCATGGAAACGAAACTGGAAGGCGAACAGCTGGCAGTGTAAGGCCGGTTTGAAGCGCTGTCCTCGGCGGAACAGATATCTGGCGACTGGGCGTGATCTTTTGACTTGCATCTGAAGTTCTTATCGCAGAAATCGGGTTAGGGTGGGGGGTAATCAGGAATACTTTGTTCGAGGATCAGTCGCGGACGCTCCAGGCGCCATGGCAGGTAGCCTTGAAGTTGGGTAACTGCGTAGTAGCGCTAAATATGAATTTCGCGATGCAGAAACGAAACCGAAACTGTTGTAAACTGTTTGCGAATGGTCCTGGGGTAAGTAGAACTACCACAGAACTTAGAACAACGGGCACAAAGGCAATAAAACTGCCTAAAATCATAAAGTAGCTTTGCAACCAGGCACTGCTTGACATTTTCAGCCAATTTCTGGGATTATTACTGTCAGAGCGCGAACCTGACGATTGAAAATCGTTTGCTGGTTCACCATTCACGCCAAAACAAACGCTGGTGCAGAGTAATTACGAGTGGCACGCATTCTTCATTGGTAGCAGTGACGCGCGATGACCACGCCCCTTTTCCACACCCAGGTGATTCAAAAGCGTGTCAAAAATCACGTTTCCGTTGCAAAAATGAAAACAAAACTGATTTTGAAAGGTCATTTTCTGATCTAACTCCAAACAGCTTTACTTGTTCGAGCAACGCCTCGAATGCTATGAAAAGGCGCTCCTAAAGTATCGATCAAATTGATCGATTTTGATAGGCACGGTAGCGAAAGAGTTAAGGAGGCATACTGGTCTCAGAAACATTTTTTTGCTTTCCAACCAATGTTGATGAAACTTATGGGCTTGTTTAGATTTTTTAGCTGATTTCAAATATCCAATTAGTTTTGATGTGAGGTAATTAGTCTGTGGAGTAATTAAAAATCTTCCTTGATTGTTCTTGAGAACAATCGGTAAAACATTATTCAACAAAATATTACCACCAAGGCATGAAATACATACCAAAAGTTGTGGAGAATGAAATGTGGGAAGCAGTTTTTTTTTTTTTGTTTTGCAATCACATAGAAGTTCACATCAATTCTACCTTCTAGGTTTGAAGTACTCCTGCTAACCAATTAGAAATAATGCTAATTAAACAACTACTGAAACACAAAGTGCGAAATCTTCTTCCCTCACTTATTGCATGGTTTAAACATCCCTCTTCACAGTGCAAAAAAATGATCCTCCTGGCTGCACTATATGCTGGATTATACCTCTCGAGAATACATATCGAATATACCTATCAGTGTGATACCACTCGTGGCGAAGAAGTGGGGAATTATTAAAAAAATTGTTAATTTCTTGTTCAAATCGGGCCTCTATGGCTTTTTAAAGTACCTGGTACCATTCCAAGTACAGAACTTTTGGAGGAGAAACTGTGCTAATTAAGAGAAAAGTGATACCTAAAAAAAAAAAAAGCTTTTTTGGGCAATTTTTTAGTCCTAAAGACGCATGTGCCCCTTCAATGTGTGCCGAAATCTTGACACACGGGCATTTTCACTTTTGGCCTCCATCCAAAAAGCGGCCGACGTGGCCCGGATCAAACCCACGTGCTTGGGCTCAGCAGCACAATGCCTGAGCCTCTGAGCCACTGCGGCTGGTATAGTTTCCAAAACCTCTGGCAACGTCGGACTACCTTACCTCCGATGCACTTCATTATCGTTAAAATTAGATAATACAGCAATGCTGTAGTTTTTTTTTCTTTTATAGCCTCCTGCCTGAAATAAAGTCATTCATTCATTCATTATTGTTAGGGCACATTTTCTGTGGAATGCGATAATACTGCGAGTTTATAAGAACTTGCAGTTTATTGCTAACATCAGTTGAGTGAAGCACAGGCATCTCGATGCAGAAAGGATGACAATACGGATCTCTTGGAATAATTAAAAACACCTGTACCATCCAAATTCCAGCGATCTGATACAAAGAAAAGCAAAGAAAATGCATTGTTGTTTATCTGGCCTTTTACTACTCCTGAATAAAACCTTGATTTTTTCAGGCCTTTCTTGAACATGCCATGGCAAGCGCGGAGTTCTGCCATGTTCCCCTTTCCTCGCAGCTTGTCGCCGAGGTAAGAAGAGGGTCCCTCTTTGTCCTCCGCGGCCAAGCACTTCCTGCGTGGTAACAGGTGGATCGTGGCGTGGTACTCTGACCCCCTTACGTGACCGCGGCTTGTCAGGGACTCGGCAGCCAGTCTGGGGGGCCAGGATGGGGAAAAGGCGTCTTTTGGATCTGGACACTCGGGACTGCAGGACGTGAGTACGGGTGGCTCCGATTTTGCCTTCCTTCATCTGCCTCCTTGCGCCTTTCTCCTGATCTTGGCCAGCTGGCTTTGTCAGGGATAGCGAAGCGCCCCGCAACGTTGTTGAAGTATCCAATAAACGCGGGTTTGGCCAAACCGTCGTTGTTGTGCGTTCCTGGCTGTTCTCCACTGGTACACCGGACGGCGATCCATGGTGGAGTTCAGCTGAGCCAGCTTGGCGACTTTTAAGTCCCGAGTACAAGCTAGGTCGTCAGGAGATCTGGTGAACCCCACGATGATGCGTAATCACATGCCCGTGCTCTTGATCATTTCACCAAGCTCAATGTGTGCCACTAAACATTTCATGGTTACGGTACTTCGCAGTCACTCAACATATCCGCTGCCCAACCACCATCCATGTGCATTTTCTCCTCTTGACAGAGTCCCCAATCATTTTTGAACGCGCAGAAACATGGTGCTTCGAAGCCAGGGGGGTGAGCAAAATGAACAGCAGCGGAATCAACCAAGGATGGAGTTTTGGTGGTACAAGTGAATGTCAAGCAACGTTCAGTTTTTGCTCCCTAGGTGCCGAGCCAATACATTTATGACGAGCAGAGGTGCTAGAACTGCGCATTCTGAAGTGGACTTTCACAACTGGTGTTTACCACAGAACTCTGTTTGCAAGCTGTTTGCGTCTCCAGTCAAGAATGCTTACGATTAAGGGGAATATCAGGACTGAGCGAAGAAGAGACGAAACACACGTTTCTACCGTGACTGACTGAGGAGTTCAACACTCTGAAGCAACACTTGGGCAATGAGGCGCGCCATAGTGAAGGGCTCTGAGCTAATTCCCATCACCTGGGAAGATCTTTCACGCGCGCTGAAATCTCGACACACTGGTGTTTTCACTTTTCACCTCCATCAGAAAGCGGCTGCGCGGTCCGGAATCGAACCCGTAATGTCCTTCGGCTCAGCAGCACAACGCCTTGGCCAGTGGCGTAGCCAGAAATTTGTTTCGTAGGGCATTGTACCCTGCTGGTAAAGAAATTTAAAAAGGATAGTCTGCCCCCAAACAATATCCTTATTTCTATTTTCTTATCTTATTCTCGCTTTACATTTAAATTTATAGATGAAGTGTGTAAAAAGCATGGGCAGAAAAAAATTCTAAAAGAAGGCTGAAAAAAAAAAAAAAACAATCACACATTTCCACGCCGTGAACAATGCTGAGTGTGCGAAGCACTGGGATGGAAGTTGTGCATTGCCTGTGTGATGAGCGTCATCGTCCGTGCGTGCTGATGCCTCTGAGTTTTAAATGATTTTGCGGTGCAGTAAATGCACTGTAAATGACAAGCACCACACGGAAAGACAATTCGCATCCCAGTACCATCGCACCCTCTGTGTCGTTCACGGTGTGGAGGTGTGTGATTTTAAATTCGCGCTCTTTGCTACTGCAGTTGCGGCGCTCTCTCGGATGGCGCACGGATGGTACTAAAGTGTGCGCTGCTCTCGATAGATGGCTTACAATGCTGTGCGCACGGACAACTCCAGACAACCGCACGGACCTTGCGCGGTCCTACTTTTCGCCCTTAAAAAAAAAAGCCCCAAATAAATTTTGGGGGGTTGTTCCGACACCGAAACACCCACCCTGGCCAACACTTTTGGCCTTGGCCACTGAGCCAACGTGGCGGGCAATTTCGACTGTCACTTCATGTCTTCTTCACTCCAGTCCTGTTCGACGTTCGTCAGCACAATGAATTCCTTGGTTAGCGAACCAACTTCCCAACTTTATTCTGCTTTAGTACTGCCGACCGAGTCGATCCTCGGGCACCAACCTGAGGGTGGCGCACTCACCCGAGCGGCGACATCCTTGAGGGGCACCCAGTCGTAGAGGGTGGTGGCGTACTTGAGGGTGGAGCCCAGCAGGTAGAGCAGGCGGGCCACCGACTTGCGCACCAGCGGGTAGGGTGCCAGGTGGTCCATCAGGGCGGGCGAGCCCTGTGCGCGGCCGAAGGCAAAGGCCACCCAGTAGCCACCTCGGGGGCTGCGACGCACGTTGTCTGGCTCCCCAGGAAGGTTGTCCGCAAACACCTCCAGGTCACCCTGGTGGGCCCCGCGGAAGTAGTACCTGCGGTGCACGGACGGGGGGTGTTCGTTGGTGAGGTCGCTCTTTTATGCAACACCCGGTCGCATTTCGCACAAATATGGCACGTAGAATAATTGTAATAACAGTGCTCAACAACAACAACAAGAACAATGATAGTAGTAATAATAATAATAAGCGTGGGAGCCGTGAGGGTTTATTCAGCAGTGGTGCCGCCATCTTGGAAGCGAGATTCCATTCCTTGGTGGGTACAGGACTAGCACTTCCTGTGCGCACCCAATGCCATCGCCATCTACTGATCATTTGGAACACTCCATCTGTTATTTTATGCAAGTACTAAAAGAGCTCCGTTGTTCTGACTCAGTAGCCTAGGCGTAAAACCACATTTTCAAACGAACTTCCCGACTCGAGCTTCAGATGCGAACATTTTTTTTCAAAGCCCTTCATTTTTTTAGCGTAAAATGTTTTCTTTGGTCAGTTTTACACATTCTTCCCGTAAATAAGGGTGGCCCTGCATCTTTTATGTCAATTTATGGGTGGGGTGTGAGACATAAATCAACTTTCTGCATCGCACCGCAAGTGCCTGGCTTGTACCTATTTTGGAACACAATATCACTGCCAACAGAGCCTGAAAATGGACATCCAAGGAACATCCAATGGACATCCAATGGACACCCGCTCGAGAGGCTGCCTGTAGAGAGGGCGACACTTTCCTAACCAAAGAATGCTTCTGCAAGACAAAACATCCTCCAAGCAAAGCAAAAGCAGCAGCTCCACGAACGGCCTCTCACCTGAGCAGGCGACGCTTGCCCAGCTCGGCGATGATGAGGCTGTCCCCGTCGGGGCCCATCTCGATGCCGTTGGGCAGGTACAGGTCTTCGAGCAGCACCTGCGTGCGCTTGGTCTTGGCGTCGTACTTGAGCACGCGGCCCGAGCTGTCGTGCTCCAGCAGGGAGAAGATGATCTTGTTGAGCGGCCAGCGGGTGCTGGACTCGGTGAAGTACACGTTGCCCTCCGCGTCCAGCACCAGGTCGTTGGGCAGCTTCAGCGGGTGGCCCTCGATGTCGATGCCCGTGGGCACTAGGGGCGTGATGAAGCCTTGGAGCAGGAAAAAGAGATGGTGATCGCTAGAGCTACACCGTCGTGGTGGTGAATGGCTGGGTGGACAGCACAGTCAATCACTTCCTGCCACACAGTTCACAGTTCTGCCTCTAGGGGGCAGCACGTGTCATCGCTGGTCTACTGGTATATTTGCACTACTCGATTTCTACTCTCTTTCTTTTTGAAAGGCAGTACAGCTGTAGTCCACCACTGCGTTTATGTTGACGCAAATTAGAGCAGAATTCACTCGCGAGTGCCTGGGCCCTCCCAGGAGAGAAGAAGAAGGTGCAAAATGCGGAAACACAAGGTGCCAAGTTGGCAGTGCACTATGGGAACTGACAAGGGCACGTGAAATTTTGAAGTGAAAAGAAAAAAAGGAAACACCGGTTCAGGAAGGGCGAACTAAAAGCCTTGTGGTGCTCGCACATTTTTTGCATAATATTCTTGAGCACTCCACCATTCCTAATTCACGAAACCACAGACGCTACTGAACTATCAACTGTTTGTGTTACCACTAAAAGATAAAAACTTTACCACCCCTTCCTAAACAAAGTTGAGAGAACCACGAAAGCTTTCTAACTCTCAAAACTACGTCAAAAGGGCATCAAAACCTTCGCTGAAACTAGGTAAATAGACGGTCAAAACCTTCAAAGACCCAGATCGCTAACCAAAGACAAACCCATGCAACGATTTTTCGCACACTAAGTAAATGCATCTACGAACGATCGAAGAAATGCGTGCTGATATGTGATTTATGAGATAAAAGAAATACTATCCTACCCTTTCTTCTTCATGATCGATGTTGTATTGTCTTACGTAGAACAATCCCTTTTTTTTTTTGCAATTTTCAAGTAACCGTTTTTTACACCAATAGAAGGCCAGTTTCACGCACGCACCGTATGTCCAGAGACATTATTGGAGCTTTTCAGTCGACTAACCCGTCTATTGGGGAAATGCACTAGTTTTTTTTGACAGGGCACTGTCGGTTCCAACTAAGAAAGCCTTTCGCTTAAAATTCCTGGCACTTGAAGAAACACTCGTGCCTCAGCCAAGTTTACATGAAAATAGTGCACGCTGCCTCTAAAACGAAGGTGATCAAACACACAGGTTCAGCTGAAGTATTCTTTGGACTTCTACGAAGAAGCGACCCACGGCGGTGCTTCTCCTTCCAACAGCGCGTACTTGGTGACAACACCCATGCTGATTTTAACCCAAAATTCAATCAAATAACCTATGTAATTAGGAAAACAAAACACATGAATGCGTGACGAATCATTAGCTACTCTTCTGCATTCAATTTTTGTGTGATGTGCTGATGCCAACCAAATAAACTCTTTATTGAAATATATTTGCGGGCCTAAAACTTACGGTATTTCAATGAAAAAAAAGATTTTTCTGGCAATAACCCGATTAACAAACGCAACGAGGCACAATCTTTACTGCCTCTTGCAACAGCATGACTGAGTTTGAAGGCAAAAGAGTTAAGACAAATCCTGCCTCCTGTTTTCTTTTTTTTTTTTAGAGGGAACTCAAGGCTTAGGTGAGCTTTAGTCACCCAATTCCCTGTTTTTTCCATATTTTGGAGGTTTAACACACCAAAGCTACATTTGAGCTATGAGCCGCACCGTAGTGAAGGGTTCCAGATTAATTTCAACCACTTAGGGATGTTTAACATGCGGCAAAATCTCAACAAGCGTTTCTGCTTTTCGCCTCCATCGGAAAAGTAGCCACTCAGCCAGGATCAAACGTACGTCCTTGACCTCAGCAACACACCTTAGCCACTGAACCACCACAACGAGCTAGTGACCCAATTCTAGTGAGTTCCATCCCACGAAACAAAAACATAAGACTGTGGCTACACCGTCACGCAGTGTAGGGTTATTACATGCTAAAATGCCCTGCTAGGGTATATAGTAGACTTGATCAGCAATTCCAAACTTCCAGTTTCTTCACAACAGTGTCGAGTCAGGGTATTGACTGCCCGTATTCGGCTGCTCTTTTAACCCTTTAAGTGCTGATTACTCAGCGATGACAGCAATGAAACTATAGTGAGGTATGAGCTGCCGAATTTTTTTACCAAAGCAAAGCTGTATGCTGTTTTCGTGCTCCTTTTACCGACAGCCTTCCAAAAGAATGCAAACATACCCCTATATGCCGATGCAAGACGGAAACATCCTCAATCTGAACCGAATTATAGATTTAACACATCTTCTCTGTCTACCTGTCTCCCTCGCTTTTCCAATTTCAACTTTTTTCAAACTTTACTTAGTATCTTCCACAGTCTCACTTCCACAATAGCAAGATAAACTGAAAAACATTTCTGCCGTTGGTTTCCTAGCGTCAATGATGGTTTGCATCCTAACAAAGCCACTTCCGAAGTGATAAACCAGCCGATTCATCCAACCCTGAAACAGTATACTGTTTCAGGATTGGAGGAATCAGCTGGTTACTCGTCAATGCCTGTTATAACAGAGCTTGACGAGTAATGAGCCAAATTTACGTTAGCTTTCCAGCCAGGGGCATTTTGTCAGCACTGTATTCAGGGCCGATGGCGCTGGCGCAGACAGATTCTGAGCACTACAGAATTAACGATCGCATAAACATACTGGACCATCTTCAACTTGGCGACACCTACAGCCCAGCCGGCAAAGGTCCGCAAGATGAGCTCACCCTTTGTGACGTCCACTACGTGGATGCCGCTGTAGGCGTCAATGGCGTACAGCTTGCCCTCCTTGTCGAAGCGCAGGCCAAGTGGACGACCACAGATGCCCTCCTCCCATGGACCCTCTGCGGCCAGAAAGAGAGAGAGAGAGTCACTGGTTTAGTGAGATGACCACCTTTCAAGGATAGTTCACAAAACTAGCAGCACATCTTTGAGAGAGGACGCACGGGCAGAGTTTACAGTGACAGGGAAAACCTTGAAGGGGACGGGTGCAGGAAAGTGCTTGCTTTCATGTCTGCCTTTGTGGTGAGCCTTGCCATATTAATACAAGCTATGGCCTAAGGGGGGACACGGAGATCGGGTTGCGAAAATCAGTGAAAAAAAAAAAAAAAATCAATTTTTGGAAAAAACTGCCTACTTTGGCTTCCACAACTCTTATTCTAGGCTGTATTAAAAAATCGTGCTGAAAAACAGCCTCTAAAGGCGTTAAAAAAATTATTTTGTCAGCGGAGATGGAAGCGAAACCGATCGCGATGACTGAAAAACACCCATTTTCGCGACGCCACATCATATCAAGGGGCAAAAGCCCACGAGGTCATTCTCTAGCAAGGACAGCAAGGACTATGCATCCGGTGCCTTCGGAGGGACATCAAGTGCTCTGTAAACTTTGAGAGCTGTTTTCTCAAAAATGCATTTCAGGCATTTCTTTTTGCTCGTGGAGAGGATACCACCGCAACCACTGGACAGATTTTGCTCCTGTTTGCTTTTTTTTTTTCTTGAAGCGTTCTGCAGGGATGACATTTCCTGATTTTCAATTTATGGTTTTCTTATTTTTTTATTTAGTATTTATGCCAATGGTAGCTGTGTCCAAATGGTTACAGGTGAAAATAATGCTGCATATAAAAAAAACGCAGGGTTTAAAAAAATTAAAGAATGTCATACCCTGTAGTGTTCTTTTGACAACTTAAAAGTATTCAGAACTTCCTACCATTTTCGTCACTTCACTAGGCTTTCAACAAGTGGGCAACATGTAAATCTCCGTAACACAAAAACTACTGAAGGTATCATTATGAAACTTTTAATATCATTATTAGGAGTGCTTTTGAAGGTGCTTACCAAATTTAATTACACTATGATGAGAAATAAGGAAGTTTGCTCCGATCCCCCCCCTCCCCTTTTAAACTAGTCCTCAAACGCTTGAGCCCAATCTCAGACTCGAAGTTCCGACTGCAAAACATTTCACGCATAACACAGATGCACACTTTATTGTGCTGACTACCCTTGTAGGCTCAACTAGACTTCAAACTTCTCTCCCAGTGTTTCTGCAATCCATGCTCCTCAAGCTTTTTAATGCGATAGCATTCCTTCTCTACTTCCTCGTTCTTCTTTCAGTGCACCTAGCTTCATAAAAAGGTGGTCTGCCACAGCCCAAGCTGAAGGGGAGCTGCTGTAGAGGAAACAGCATCAAGCAGCAGCCACATCCCATCTGTTCCAGCAATACATGGCGCCTGGTGATTCTCTACACAAGAATGCTCCCTCCCAGATTTCGGAGACATCGCACATAGCCAATCTGCCGCATCCTCATTTGTTTCGGTATTTTTTTCTCACTCTGTTTTATGTACAACTCCCTTTCCTCACTGAACGCTGTCATCTCAACATGATTGTCGTCGTTCCGCACCCCTATGCACAGCTTTTCATGACCTTAAAGGATGAATAATAATCATAAAAAAAAAAAAACATCTAAACTGAAAGATGTGGTAATGGGAGTACTCAAGAGTTTTTTCAGTGTGCATCAAACAGAACAGACTCGTGATGTTTTCCTGCCTTCCAAAAATGCAGCCACGACACTCCACTTTCAAACCAGCGACACCTGTGCACAGTGGTAGAACACCGAGCCCACTCTACACCAGCAGCAGCATTCAGAGTCTGTTTATTAAGTGCACCATTACCAAGGGAGACACCGGTGGTCACTCACCACACTTCTTGCCAAACATGGCCACAGAAGTGACCTTGTTTCCGGTGATCTTCACAATGTGGCCACCCAGAATGCCCGTGTAGATGCTGCCTGCAAGAGGGCAGAGAGAAAGGCAAGCTCAGTCAACGGGTACACGGTCAGAGCTTCTCGCTACGACGCTGGTAAGAAAAATGTGCCAGGTACAACAAGGTACAAGCTCTGGGCACTGCCCACTTCATCACATGTTTGCTCGCAAAATTGACAGCCCAGGTGGAAAAATTACTTTTTCTAGCTGGATTATTAAACCATAAATTTCTTCTAGCTAGAAATAGGTGGAATTTCAGGTAGAAATTCAGTTTCTAGCTCATTTCTAAGCTCGGAATCTGGCAGCCAATTTTCCAGTTGCAGCCCAGGGGCTGGAAAAACAGCAAATTGCAATCGGATAAATTCCTACTCTTCTAGACTAAGATTTTGTTCGGCTGGCAGATTTCCAGCTGAGAACTGGAAAAAAAAACCTGCAAGCTGGATATAATCCTCTCTTGCTAGACTAAGAACTTTTCTAGTTAGAAGCTGTCGATTCCAGCTAGAGTGTATAAATCTAGTCAGAAATGAAGCTGGAAATTTTGATTTCTTGCTAGAAATGTGCTTTCCATTGTCACGGGGGAGGTTATTATGACACTGTCATGCGATATTACTAGTCATAACAATTAAACTTGAAAGAAGAAAGAGCAATTGTAGACATGAAAGGCACTTTGCATTCCCTACACACACCCTTCAGGGACCTGACTGGCTGCTTCTTTGCGACACAAATGCACACGCATTCAAAGTGGAAGCGCTTCAGAAATACTCGTGCTGGTTTTTGTACGAAGCGGACAAAACTAACACACTAACATTTCTACTAAATCCGTTGAAACAGCTTTGCTCGTTTCGTGCACTACTAATAGTGCATGTTTACAAACTCCGCTCAACTTTTTTTCCCTCCATAAATTAATCACAAATAGCATAAAGCGCGACTTCTTTCTTGCTGATTTAAAACGTTTTATAACTGTGAGTGCGGTATTTTCCTAAGCAGCATCCCACTGAGTGGCCCCTTGTAGTAGGTAATTGAAGGACTGCCACTTCTTCCTAACACTGACTTGAGAGTCTGCAATCTTTGCTTCCCAAGTCCGACGACATGTATTTCTAAAGCAACGCGCCCATTCATAGCTGATGCAACGTTACATGAGCACCCATGATGCTCCAAAAAAAAACGCAAACTTTAGAACACTCAATGGAAACATTCACCCACAAAAATGGTGCCTGATAATTAGCTAGACCCTGCAAGTTTATAGTGAGAAGTCACGCCATACACACAGCGCTTTCGCATTGTAGCTGGCAACCAATTGCAAATAAAATCCAAATCTTGGGAGTTTAATGCGCCAACTCTACACCTGCGCAACAGGCATGTCGCAAGGGAGGGCTCCGAATTGATTTCGACCAGATCGAACCCTTATCACTGGGCTCAGCTGCACAATGCCTTTATGCTGCACGCAGCGTGATGTGCTCAATTTATTGCAAGCAAGCCAGTGAAGCAGCGCAGAAATTATAACACCACCAGAAGCGGACCAGACTCATAGGGGTGCAACAATTCACACTACAGGGTAGGTTATCGACTCCTTCTTATGTATCAGGGACACAGAAGCTCAGAATGCCATGACAGACACGACAGCACACAACAGTGAGTGATCTCATCACCTGTGAGGTTAGCTCACTCGCTTGTCGTTGACTCCACTTCATGCGCAAAACTGTCGTCAGCTTGCTCTGTACTAGATAACTGGACCGGCTAGACGGGACAACCAGGTATGTTTGAACGAGCACCTCAGGTACCAAGCATTACTACTCAAGCGCGCCAGCGGTTTTAGTTAAATATGTGCCCCAGTTAATAATAATCACAGACGCGACATCCACTATTTGCCGCGTCCTGCAACTACTCCGCATATTGTAGCGACAATGCGGCCCAATTGTACGTTTTAAGACAACACGAGGATTGTTAGCATACTCCAAAAGCTCCCATGTACCCCCGCATTCTTAATCACATCAGGCCATATCTCATGCCAGGAAGAAAAGAAAAAAGACGCATGTAGGGTTGCCACCTTTCCCCCCCCCCCCCAACCCAAAAAAAACCGGCCCTTCGGAAGGGGGGGTGTTGGTATATAGAATATTGAATTTTGTGTTGAAAAAAAAAGACGCCATGTTTTTTTAACATGCAATACTATTTGTTGTAGCGTTTTCGTAGAGCAAAATTGACATAACACTTGTACTGAAATTGATTGAGATGTTAGTATGCTGCTCTGAAAAGTAACCGCACTTGCTCACCACGGCGGTGGCATTTAATCTTGTTGTTCCTCCCTTTGGTTTCGCTACATCTCAGGGAGCCCGCTCGCCCGCGGTTTTCTCTACTCACGTGTATTTGCGCAGATTGTCGGCGCATTTATCGTCATAGTTGCTCAACTGATGCTTATAAAGTGCCATAAAAGAAGTAATCGTTGCAAAATGGCCAAAAAACCGGCCAGTGACGGCCGGTTTTAGGCACGGACCGGCCACCGGCCCGCTGCCTAAAAAACCGGTCGGGCCGGTCCGAAACCGGGCAGGTGGTAACCCTACATGCACGTGCATTGCCAATGTGTTTCCATCATGGCCAAGCAGCAAGGATAAGATAGGAGGGGAAACGGAGCTTCCTAGCGCGGCCAGATAGTAGGGGCATTTTTTTTTACCTGAACTGGTGCAGATTAGTGCAGTGTCGTGCAGACCAGTGCAAAGTGCTACTGGAGATATCAGTTAGTGAAAAAAAAATGCACATATGCTGCACTGCTTGCACCAGTGCAGCCAGTTCAGGTAAAAAAAAATGCCTCTAGTGTCACAAGTGCTCGTCAGAGGTTGAGCTAGCGGCATCTGCCATGGGCGAAGAAACGGCGCGGCCACTGCGAGCGGCATTGCACTGCGCAGCCACAGAATGAATTGCGGCTGCTATCAGTTCGTCCATCAGGTTCCGCTACCCTCTCCTTCACCGTCGCAGCTACGAAGCTTGGCAGTCCGCCTTGGTTTTCATTGCGACATTATCCGGTCACTCGCCCGCGCTTGCCGCAACGGGCCGTTTCGCCTCCTATATATTGTTGCTCCGTGATCATGGCGTACCTTTGTGCTCCGCGAGCGACTCTGGGCCGACCAGCTGGTTCGGATGCAGGTACTCCACCTTGTCCAGCAACTTGTTGGGGGCCAGGGCACCCTTGAACTCCGGCAGTGTCACACTGGTCACGGGAATGAAAACAGGCGGCAGCATTAACTCCCGAACAAGCGCACAAAGATCAAAGGTAACGCATCCATTTCGTGCAAACGTGACGAAATTTAGCCCTTAATGCTACTGGAACCATTGAAAAAGCCCGAAGGCACGGCTAGTTTTTTCCACACGAAGAAACAGATGCGTTGCTGGGCTGTTGCAAAGAGCTCGAGCTGTTATAAAAACATGCACTCCACTGTCTGAACTAACCAGAAGGGCTAGCAGGCAGCAAAACGAGGTCATTGAACCTAATGTGAAGCTGAAAATGGAAACATCCTTTCCGAAGTATGTTCTCGCATTTTTCAAAATCTTGTATGGAAAATTGCAAGTCTGTAGCTGAACAGCCCGTCACTGCTAACGAGTTGGTCTTCTTGCTTTTGAAAAAGAGGATTTGACGGCGGCCAATCAGGTTATCTTGATTTCGACAGTGCGCGCAAAAGTGCGAGAATGTTGTGACAATGACTCACTTCCCAGGGCACAACATCGCATGCTGCAACATGGTGCGACTTACTTCTAATCTTCAGGTTAGTTACCTCAATTATTTAAATGAGTAGCAAAGTGACACTCTTTTTTTTTTTGGTTGTGGAGTCATGTTCCTACAACGCCCATTGAACCAGTGCTGTTCACCTGTGTACTGGTGCCATCGCTTTTGACTGCTGTGACACCTGTTGTTGATTCAGAACGATGCTAGTGATCTATAAACCCCTGGTCCTACAATGCCTGGTGAAATAGGGCAACTTGGAGAAGGACAAGAGACTATCTGGACAACGCTAAATGGCCTGTAAACAGCTCAATCAGTACATTTCTCACTTCCACCCTTAATTTTTAAATCAGAGTTTTATGAAAGCTCCTTGAGCACATTATGGCATCTAACTGATGAATAACCTAGAATCAATGAGTTTTACAGTTTGTAACACCATCTTCGTAAATCTCTGTCACGAAAAGCTCAGCTATTATAATTTACAGACGCCTTACTCGTAGACAAACTTTCACCTGCATTCCTAGATTTTTCAAGAAGTTCAGTTGTACATCTCACAACCACCCGCTTGTAAAATTATCCTCCCTCGCTATCGCCAAGCATTATCAAATCGCTCAAACATTTTTAACAGGACATGTTCAGTTTACCTGCGTTAACAACGTTCAGTCAACTCTTACCAGTGTGACTTCTGGTGTACTCCAGGGAGCAGGTTTACTCACTCTACTATTCTTTTATTTACATAGGCGACCTACCTGGTAACATAACAATGAAGGCGCGTCTTGTTGCAGATCACCGCATTCTCTACAATCCGCTCCATATTTTTAGCTACACTATTGCGTACAACTATCGCCTCTTCCTCCATGCATTGCCTTTGGGCCTTAAAGGTTTAATATGTGGAATGAAACTGCTTCTACACTGTGCTGTATGCTAATGCTATACTAGCGGCCCCAAACTAGTATCACTGAAATGACACAGAAACACGAGTGTTGATGCAAGCAGTTGGACATCACCATTGTCCCATTGTTAAGTTTCTGCGGGTTGCGCATGATATATGTAAGTGAATCCCCGCATGAATGTGGCTGCACTCATTTCGCGGTTAATGTACTGTGCTGGCTTTGTATGCCAACAACACTGCACCCTAAAGCTTTTGCGAAACCAATTTTGAAGAGTGGAATGTATTGCACTGCTTTTTTATTCCTCTCCGCATTCGTAACCTCCAATTTGCAGGACTACTCAACCGGTGACATGGGCACAAATAACCACTGGCTTCCTGGGGCGAGATCTTTGTCAACTGAACCACAAGACGCTCTGCACCCTAGTGCACTTTCCTTTGGCGTTTGCATACACGTGATTTCTTTTTTCCCTGTTTGTCTGCCCCGGAGTGGAACAAAGCTATTTTTTCTGGGCGTGATAATCAGCACACACCCACCTTTATTTTTACGGCAGTGCCCACCTACTCCTTTCTTTTATTCTGCTTTTTTATTTCTAGACTGTCCCCTAGGCTGCCCCTGGACAGCTGTTATCAGCCACCTGATCCCTATCATTCTTGCCTTGGCTGCTGGCCAAGCAGTCTGGGCGCTCTGAAGTACAACAAATCAAAACCACAATGAAAGTTTAGCATTATCTTCATGGCTGTGTTGTTTCAAATGGGAAGGCTGTTATTTTTGCTTCTGGACACAAGGGAGAAATGGCAAAAGCAATCACGAGAAATTTCTTTTTTTGGTCCCCTCCCGCGCTGTTCTTAGGGACAGAGGTGAGATAGGGATACGATACACAGCCAGTAGGCAGCTGTCAGAAAAGTTAGTGCAGGACACATAGAACGCAAGGGAGACGGGATGGGACTGTTTCGTCTGTTCTGTTCTGTGCAGAACTTTCACTGTGAATACTCCGGACCAACTAGCCTCGCCAGCAAGTTATGTTCCGTTGCCTCCTTCCCTCCATATTGAGGGGCAATAGCACTTTGCTTTCCTTTAGGCCTGCTATCGCCACTGGCTACTGCCACAAAGCTGCCACTTTCAAGATGCCTAGAGGTGGATTGCTACTGACTGGATTACAAAGAAAGCGTGTGCACATAATGCCTTCAGTGGCCTTCAAAGCCCCACCTGCCCAGACACAGGGGGGTACAGGTTGCAAACAGTCAGCTGCCAGCCCATTTTGCCCTGAGGCTCTCCATTAGCTTTGGTTAAAAAGCCAACAAATGGACTTCCGTTTCCCTAGCCTGCCAACACCGTCAGTAGGCAGTGAAAGGGGGCGCGTACTGACACATCTGCAGCTTCCATTGGGAGAGCCGTGGGATAGTATATAGGAGCTGGCTAAAGAAAAAAAAAAAACCAAATCACCGAACTTCACGCATACGTAGACTGCATTCACATTACACTACAGATTCTAACAGCACTTCTTAATTAAATCATTTGGGATGAAGTAAAATCAAGTACGCTTAAGAGAACGAAAAGAAAAAAAACTTCCCTCAGGTCGCCGCTTTAGCAGAGGAACGGGTCAATGAAGCAATAACCCTGTTTGTCATAGCAGGAGCAAACGAGCATTGCAATTGCGGAACTCAATGTTGGAGAACATTGGGCGACAAAATTTCGGCCTAATGCAAACTTCACGCATGGGTGCATACAAGGGATCACTTTAGGCAAAGTAATTTTTTCATGCTGGAATGATGCAAGGTAATTTTTTTTTACATGTATATACAGAATGATGCAACGCCATGCCAAAGGTGCATGGTCAGCGAAACAATTAGTTATGTGAGGTTTTGCTTTTTAAATCGAATTGGGTTCCTACCAAATGATCAAGGCAAGGCAAAACTCCAAATTTATTTGATATTGAGACAACAAAACGCCTACAAATGAGGAGCTCAAGTTTATCCGTTCTTGTACGTCGCAAAGAAAAAAAAAAACTAAAAATGACAGGCCAGCATTCCGACTGACGCAGTGCGACTCTGTCAAGCATGTCCGCGTTCGCCGATGTTTCAAGCCGCGAAAACCAACGGCCGACGCGACATTGTTGCGCAATGACACTGCTACAGCACAGAAAATGAATGTCGCCCAACTACCTCCGCCGGCCGCCGGACGACGGCACATACGCTCGGGTGAGCACGTCGGATTGTTCGCGATAATGATCGACCGACAGCACATCGGGTGCAAAAGCACTCGAGACGATCTCGTAGGGTCGGCGCCTCCGCAGGCAAGACGGCGAAGTGCCCGAACTACCGACAGGAAAAACGGTTCGCGGTGCAGGCGTCGTTTGATACACGAGTGTTATAATTAAAGAAGCGTTAGTGCAAAACTCGTCATCGAACATCGCGATCAGGCAACGCACTCGCACACACACACTTCGAGAAAAAAAAAATATAGACTCACTTGTAGGCGACCGGCTCGAAGTCAAAAGGCATCGGGATAAACGGCAACACCAGGAAAATGATCACGAAGTAGATGAAGAAGCGAAAACAGCACTTGAATAGCCTCAGCAACATGATTCAGCCTTTCTCCGCGCCGCTATTTTCCGCAGCAACTTCGCCGTGCAGACTGCGCAGTCCTGCAAGTAACAGGGAAAGGAAGAGACCAATCAAGGGCGATATATGCACGAGGCAAGGCATCGCGAATGTAAACAATGCCTTGCCCGCTCGATCAAGGCGACCACCTGTTGTTACGCCCCGTTTAAAGCAGGCTCGCTTCGCGCGCGCAGCCTAACGAACGCGAAAGCACGGTGAAATGTTGGGAACGGAAGGAGCAACTTACAACAGCTGCGCCTAATGGCGTGGACGTGGGATTACAAACACTCCGCGGTAGCGGCAAACAGTACGACACGCGCGTCCACACACACACCCGACTGAAGTGACGACCTCCTAAGGGCGATACGGGGCAGCTACGGCAGCGCCCCACGGCTGATGTGGACCTTGCGGCAGGAAACGTGGAAGTCTTCGTGGTTTTCCTGCACCGTCTCGCCGTTTTTGTTTCTATCTTCCGCCTGCAGACGGTTCCTCGCGCGCATGCTGTCGTCCTTGGAAAAGAACCGCACAAAGCGTGTCGTCGTCTGCTACGGCCGGGAATATTCAAGCGAATGCAAAGAGAATAATGGTTTTGTCTCGTACAAATGGTGCGCTTTCGTCTGGGTTGGCGCCAAGTTTGAACTGTGAGGTTATTTTGCGTATGACCCCGCAGAAAAATAAATATTTTTTATTTGTAAGAAAAGTGTCGTTCCTTTCGATCGTGTCAACGTTAATATGATTACGTTTTGGGAGTGACCTATACAGCAACAAACTAACATAAGCTATGGATTCATGAGTTTTAGAGGAAAGGGATTCGAACTGCTGCTACTTCCATAAAGACATTTTCACCCCTGATATGATGGTTGAAGAAAAGCTTCATGATACTTTGGGAGGCGTGATACATGCATGGTGTATTAGCAATTATAATTTCGCCAAGCGCGCTGTTTCGGCGAAACACACGCGGTGCATGCAACGTGCACGTGAAACAAAGACCCATAGGCCTTAGCTTCTCTTAGATTACGTTTGAGAAATGAGTACTAAGACATATCAGTACCTAGTATATATCGGTGTTCTCTCTGAATTAGCTATGTCATACAGATAATGGTTTAAAGTAGCTCTGAAGAGGAACATTGTATGTGCAAGTGGAAGGAAAATGCAGCATGTGAAGGGCACACTGCAAGTAATAATTATTTAAACGTTAAGGCGATTACCAAGAACGATAGATTTGAACGAGGTGCATACATCTGTTACCTAGTTTACTGTGTCAGTCATGGCTGCTAAAATGATATAATGATGTTATTAAAGTTATAATTGGTCTGGCTATACCAGCGCGCCCCTAGGACGGTATCTCAAGCTTGTTGAGCTAATCTACATTCTTCAGTCGATATATATTTTTGGTGGTTTCATATTTATAAAAATAATGTGTTCAATAAATGCAAAAAAAAGAACAAAACATATAATCCAAAGTAACGTAAAAGCATAAGTCTGATTATTTAATCGGAACTTGCCAGGAAAAGCATGGGAAAAGTGTGTGGTGAGCTCCGGAGTCAGGCTGCACGTATA
This sequence comes from Haemaphysalis longicornis, assembly GCA_013339765.2. NCBI lineage: Eukaryota > Metazoa > Arthropoda > Arachnida > Ixodida > Ixodidae > Haemaphysalis > Haemaphysalis longicornis. Next base: position 75,040,027 of record CM023452.1, on the reverse strand, counting down.
GGATGGCAAAGTCTTGTTTGTTTTTTTCGATATTTTAGCCGGACTAGGAAGCTCTCCAGGGACAATACGCGAGAGCCACGAAACCAAACGGCATCGCCGCATTTTATACCAAACAATGCTTGTTCTTCCGAATTCTAAATAAAAACACTCGCCCCTCCCGAAGCGCATGTCAATCTAATGACTGAAAAAATGGCTGCGGCTTAGCTCCGCTAACCTTGGATATGCAAAGCAAAAGCTTGGCTTCGTCTGGTTGAGTCTTGGTTTCTCTTGGTTAACCTTTGATTAGCTGTATTGCCGACCACGTCTCAAAGTCGTTCGGTTCCGTGCGACGCTCACAGGAGGAGGCCGGGGCGAACGCGGTGTTCATTCATGGCGAACGCAACCGTTCCTCTTCGCCGAGCGCGAGACGAGTCACGTTGCGCGAAACGACCCAGCGCCGCATGCATGGGAGGCTGCGGTGGTGGTTGGCTGCCTTGGCCGCAGCGGCAATGGCGACCGCCGCAGGCGCCAACAGCGGGCCCGGCGAATCGCGCGTATGCGCTTCGAGGGGTGTGTCGCCGGGGTGTGTCTCCGGTCAAAAGGTCATTTGCGCATCCTCCACGAAATCGCTGGACGAAAGTAGTCAAGCTTTGCTTAAAAAAATGGCCCGTATATGCTCACTTCCCTGCAAATGCCGACAAACATGCTCACTTCAACTCTGAATAAGGTTTTTCTCTCCCTGTTGTCGATAGACACGAGTCTTCTGCCGCCTCCGCCACGTAAATGCCCCTATTCTCCTCCCCCTCCCCCGCCACACACACATTTGCTACTCCAACGATAAACACGGATGATGTTTTCTAAAGTTCAGACAATTTTCCCACGTTCCACTGCTCGGACACCCTGGAATGCCGCCACGACGTCCAGACTCGGGCGCGAGGTCTTTTGCATTTTTAGGTCAAAACATTGTTTTTAACAGGTATTTTTCATTTACTATCGCAAAATCAAGCAGCAATGTATTAGGGCGAAGCCCGCTCATTAGGGTCTCAGGCTGTCTGCCGTCTCGTCCCGTCGTCGTCGTTTCGTGCCGCGGCTTGTCATAGCACCGGGACACTCGTTTTCCAACGCCGCGCGTTAGAACGTAACGCGCATCTAAAAAACACCGGGACACTCGTTTTCCAACACCGCCTCGCGCTAGAACACTTTAACGCCTTTTTTATTTTTGTGGGAAAACGGGTACTAAAAGAACACACTGGGGCACTGGCTTTCCAACGCCTCGCGCTAGAACCCTTCGTGCTTCAAAGACGTAAGAGTTACAGCAAAGCTGTATACCTCTACGCCCCAGTGGTTTCATCTCCGTGGGCAAAAACGCCAAGGCGACAAGAATACACTTATATGCTTCGCCTCTCCCCAAGTTTCTCGTAAGTAGAGATGGGCCCGTTTTTTCTGTAAAAGGACACTGCAAATACCACTTACGTATTGATATTTTGCCTCAGATTGCATAATGTTTTTCTTTTTTTTTTCACGGACATTGTTGGCAAGTGGCAAGACAAGTTGGCAAGAAACACACTATAGTGTGTTTCTAGGTTTAGTGTTTCGGGAAGTTTTTGCCCATATGAACCTCTCGTTCAGGATTAAGTACGTACAGAATTGAGTACGTAGCCCAAGAAAGACTATCATCTTTAAAAATTGGCCCCGTATCTGCTCCTTCCGTTGCAAATGTCGACAAAAGACGATAGTCTTTGTCGAAATTTGCCAAGTAAATGCCTTCTTTCGCTTTCCCGCTCATTTCATGTTGTTCCTCTTGCGTTGCGCCTTGATGTCCAGGGTTAAAATGATGTTTGATAACATCAGTCATAAGGCCATCCTCCAAGGTCTAGCCTCCATTGATTGTGGACAGCGCATGTACGACTACGTCGCAGCCTTTCTAACCGACCGTACGGCAACAATTGGCATCGGACACCTCCGCTCAACAAAATTCAATACAATTTCCCGAGGCACTCCCCAAGGCTCAGTTATTTCCCCACTCTTATTCAGTATTACTATGAAATACCTTATATTGCAAGATATCCCGCATCTTAGACATGCTCTCTATGCGGACAATCTCACCCTGTGGACACCAACATGAGCAATAGGGGAACAAGATGCTCTGCAAGAAGCCATAGACGAAGCCAGCGTTACCTTCACGATAAAGGGCTCGAATGTGCTCCGGAGAAGTCGGCTCTCCTCACTCTCTGCATCGGGACGGCGCACCAACGAAAGCGCAGCATTCCCGACCCGGAGCTTACCATCAACGACCAGAAAGTGCCAAATGTATCTAAACTACGCATCCTGGATCTTACACTACCAAAAAATGGATCAGGCCTTCATACAGTTGCACCGCTTCAGCAGACACTCAGTCAGCTAATCCGTCTCATAAGACGCCGATTTGGCTTGCAAGAGTCAGACACAGTGCGCATTGTCCAAGCCCTCATAAGCCGGGTAGCTTACGGAACCCCTTATTTGGCCCTGAAAACATCCGAAAAATCTAGGCTCAATGTCATCATTCGTCAAGCATATAAGACAGCCTTAGGACTGCACCAAAAAACATCGACGGAAGAGATTATTGCATCTTGGACTACATAACACATGGGAGGAAATACAGGAGGCGCATCATAGCTCTCACTGGAACGCTTAGCCTAACACCACGGGACGAGCTATAACTAAGACGGCTGGGATATGCCATACCGCCACTGCAAGACCATAAGGAGCGGGTTTCACTCCAAACTCAGACAGCCATCAGGTAGCCCCCCATACCAAGAAACATGCACCCACTGCACACACAAAGCTCGACGCATAGCAAGAGTACGAGCCATGAATAATAAATACGGCGACAATCCAACAACAAGGTACACGGACGCGTTTCCATACAGAAACAAGGCAGCCCACGTCGTGTGTGTCACCAATGCAGCAGGGAAAGTAACAACCGCCCCCAGCGTCCGACAACATCAACGGAAGCTGCTGAAGAAGCCGCTATTGCCCTGGCCATCACGACGGGAAAAGATGCAATTACAATTTTGACGGATTCGCAGGCGGCGTGCCGCAGTTACCAACGAGGCCGCATCAGCAAAACGGCACTTCAAATTCTTAAGAATACTGCCCACATACCTGAAACGCGGCTCATCTGGATACCTGGACACGAATCTCTCGAAGGTAATGAGGCGGCTCACGCCGCTGCCGCGCGCTTATACACCGGGCCATTACCATAGAGGGACAAACACAGCTTGCGGCCCCCAAAGCAGAACCGCTTGTCAGGTATGCTGACATTCTCATTTACTACCGTCAAGGCCGAAGAACCTTCCCGACTCCGCATTACCAGTTAACAAGAGCAGAAGCCACCACCCTTCGAAGACCCTGGAAGGCGCTCCGTCCCACTCTGGCAGTGGTGGTTGCGGCGAACCAGTCCACGCATCTAATTATCGCTCTCTGCAATCCAGGTTAATTGGTTCCACGAAATTCGAGGTTCAGAGGTCTCTTTATTGTTTGCTTACGCCGCAGCTACTGCCCAGATCACTGTTTTGCCTTACTTGCTCTGTACTGAATGATGCCGACGAATGTGGAACTCGCAAGAAGAATTGACTTGCTCGAGGGTCTACTCAAGAGGAACCTAGATGCATTAGTGCTTGAACTAACAACAAAAATCAAAGAAAAGCTTAGTGACCAAGGGCTTGGTGAGCAGGCCTCCTTGGCTGAAAGCGTTCATCATATGTGCGACCTCTGATGAGATGAAGGCGAAACAGGTCGAGCTCATTTCCACGAACAAAACACTTATATTGCGCAACAACGAACTATAAAAGGAAGTTGCCGACCTAGAAAAGTGCTCCCGGAGCAACAATGTAGAGATTAGAGGTGTTCCCTCTACCAAGGGAGAGGACTGTGCTGCGATTGTTCAGCTGATAGGGGAGGTCTCTGAGTGCGCCGTTGCGTGCTCCTACCTAGACACGGTGCACCGCGTTCCCGCGAAATCTGGTGACAAAAATATTATTGCCCGCTTTCTTTGTCGCGACAAAAAGAACGAGTTCTTGCGCAAGGCCAGGAAAGCTCGTCTGTGCATGCGCCAACCAGATTGGTTTTCCGGAAAGCTTAAATACGCCAGTGTTTATAAATTAGCATCTCACCGCTGACAACAAAAGGCTATTCGCCAAGGCACTTGCTCTCAAAAAGCAAAAGGGCTGGCAGTTCTTGTGGACTGACAACTGCCACATCTTGGCACGTAAGACAAGCGACAGAAAGACGTATCGCATTTCATACGAATCTGACCTGCACGTTTTCACCTAATTTCGCTCATCTAATCTCCTGCCGCTTGCTCCGCGCAATTGCGCGCTCAAAACTTTCATGTCGCTGCTATCTCCAGACAACTTTAATCATATTCTACCAAAAAATAACTTTTCATTGATTCACTTCAACGCGCGAAGCTTACGAAAAAATAATGATAACATCAATAATTTATCACGTCCCTCGACCACCATTTCTCAGCAATATGCATTTCTGAAACGTGGCTTTGTGATACCGATAATAACTTGCATGGATTTTCATCTTATCAGGCTGAATATTGCCATCGACCCTCGTATAGCTACGGAGGGGCTGCCATTTTCCTTGCTCCCACATTCCTTTACACACGCAGGCATGATCTATCGTTCAATATTAGCAACTGCGAAGCTGTTTGGTTAGAAATGGAAGATCCTTTTCTTGCACATTATCGCAAAAATTTTGTTCTTGGCTCAGTCTACCGTTCCCCATCATCTTCCGTTCCAGAATTTCTTCATTCTCTTGATACCATTCTTAACAAGCTATCATTCGAAAATAAGAACGTTTTGATATTAGGTGACATAAACATTAATCTTCTCGATACTAGTGCTAAGGTGTATACTGACTACACTGATTGCTTGGCTATGGATTCGAATCCGTGATTAACACCTACATAAGATGCGTCCTTAGGGATTCTAAAACACTTCTAGATCACGCATCATCTAATCTAACCCCGACTTCAGTATCTGGTGTACTATGCACTGACATAACTGACCATTATCCCATTTTTGTTTCATGAGATCGCTCAGCTCCCCTCCCTGATAAAACCTTTTTTACTTCTGTTTTTTCTAAACATAAATTTACTGACACCATTCACAATACTGACTGGTCTGGTGTTAATACCGCAATTGATCCTGTGAAGGCTCTCGGTGAATTCTGTACATTGTTTTTTAAATGTAAAAAACAGTACAAACACGCATGCAACCCTTGGATGACGAATGCGTTACTGACCAGTTTACGCAAAAAAATAACCTTTACTGGAAAACAACACGTCAACCTTTTAACACTGCTTTAGCCCAACGTTATAAAAATATACTAATACTCTCAGTAATCTACTTAAGCTTGCTAAAAGGCAATATTATGAAACCGAATTTACGAATGATAGCCATAACCCCCCCCCCCCCCAAAAAAAAACAATGGAAACTAAACGGTGAATTTTTAAATACAGTGTCTTCGCGTAATCATTTTCAGGATATTAACGTTAACGGGACAGTCTTTCTTCAGCCATCCGACGTTGCTAATGCTTTCAGCAACTTTTTCTCGTTATCAACCCGAAGCATTAAATCCATACCACGTTCCCCACACTCGTTTTATCTGCACCCCGTTACTGCCAATGAAGTGTACTTAACTATTTGTAACCTCAAAAATACCAGTCCCGGTTTGGATAACATTTCGATGCGCCATTTGAAACTTGTTGTTAATATCGTTTCGGAAACAATTAGTATCATAACTAATACTATTTTTAAAGAAACACTGACACAAAAATTTTGCATCTTGTTTTTTTTTGTTGCGATAAGTAGCTATTGACCTACTTATCACCTGTAGAAACCTCATTTGCTTCAGCGTGCGATGGTTGTTTAATTAGAGGCATTTTCAACGCGGCCAAGTTGCAGTTTCGGTTTCAGCGGGTGCCGCGAAACGATGGATTTTGTGTGAACAAAGCTGACCACGTGACCGTCGGAGGGATATCACAGAGCAGAGCAGCCGTAGCCCTGCCAAATCCCCATTGCCGGCAGTTTCTGCGAATGCCCCCCACGTACTGACCTCGTGAGCCGCTTAATTAAAAAGCGACCGTGAACGTGACGCAGGCGCTGGGAGTGCAAATGCTACCGCGGCTAAAGAACGACGCGCGACGCTCGAGACAGTGGGTGGCAAGACGCGATAGGAGCAGCCGGCCGGACTGCCTACAGGTCCGCCTACAGATGTGTTCAGCTTAGCACTGCGGCGGATATTGATTGCCGCTCTCGTAAGCGGTGATGTTGTGAAAGAAGATGTTCTCCGATCCCCGCGCATGCTGCCATTATCATCATCATTATGTAATAGAATTCATGGTTCCCTCTGCACGTCCCGGCCCTTTGTCTCCTAGTTTTCCACCGATACGAGACTGCAAGATCTCATGGAATTCATTCGTATCGAGGTTGAAAGCCGTGAGAAATCACAACCAGTGCTTGACAAAGCGTCAAGAAACTTCGACAAGACGTATGGATGGCGCAATCAGGACCCTCACAAGCCACGCCCTCCGACAGTTGCTGTCTTTCACAACGCAGGAAAGCCACCTCCGAAAGAAAGTCCTTGCCTTTTCTGCAAGAACAGACAACATGTCACCGAGGAATGTACGGCCAAGCTGACGAGTACCGACAAAAAAGAGATTCTTCGCATGGACGCACGCTGTTTTCGCTGCACGGCCAAAGGGCATCGCTCAAGCGAATGCCGGAGACGTATCGAGTGCTCACACTGCAAACGAAGACACGCGACGTCTCTCTGCATGCAGCAAGGTAATAACTCTGGACAGCCGAAGACTAACGCCGAAAATGCGTATTACACATCTGCGGAGACAAACCAAAACATGAAAGAGGGTACCACTGTACTTCTTCAGACCATACGTGTATGGGCTGTTTCCGACCACAGCAGGATGTTTTTGCGTGCTGTCGTTGACGGGGGCAGTCAGAGAAGCTTTCTTCGGGAAGATATATCCAAGAAGCTGAAACTTCCGGTTGTCGGAGAGGTAAACTTGGCCATCAACACGTTCGGCAACACTCGGAGAACCAAAAGCCGAAAATATCGTATCGTTCGACTCAAACTACAAAGCCAATTCGACAGCGGTGAATGTGTCTTGGACGTCGTGGAAATTCCAGAAATATGCCAAGATATCTACTCCCATGTAGCTGATATCCCATTAGTCAAGAAATTTCAAAAAAGAAGCAAGAACATCGCGGATAGTGACAATTTTGGGTGGAGTGCTGGAGACAACAGTATCGGACTGCTTATTGGCGCTGATCAGATGTGGCTAATAATGACTCCAGAGGTGACCAGAGATGCCAACTCAAGTCTTGTTGCCATCAACACAATGTTTGGATGGACATTTCAAGGTTCGACGCAACACCATCTGCCTTACACGCCCGCATGCTTGGTTAGCGTTTTGCACAGCTATGCGACAACGGCAGACCATGAAGTCCCGGAAGACAAGCTTGGACGTAAGTTCTGGGAACTTGAAGCCATGGGAATACTGGGAGACGACCAAGAACGCCACACAAGCACAATATTGGAGGATTTTCAGTTTGCTGTTTCCAAAGTCGATAGGCGATATGAAGTGGCTTTACCGTGGAAGTTTGATCCGAAGGAATCCCTTGGAGACAACAGATCCGGGCCCCGTGGGAGTGGTTATGTCGGTAGCACGTTGTTCCAGGAGATCGAGTTGAACGGTGGGTAGAGCAGTCAGTCGCTTACCGATGAGAAAGTGAGCTGGGGTCAAAACTTCAGGCTCACCGATGGAATTGCTCACAAAAGTAAGCGGGCGGGAGTTAACTACCGCTTCAATTTCACACAGGATGGTGTTCAATTGTTCTGCATTCACTGAAGCTCTGCCGAGAACAGTTCGCAGTGCTCGCTTCACGCTGCCAACAAGTCTCTCCCAAAAACCTCCCCACCACGGTGCAGCTTCTGCGTTGAACTTCCACGTTATCGCCTGTTTAGTGCAGAAGTCTTGAATTTCAGGAGAAGCGGAAACTCGGAAGAGTGATCGTAGCTCTCGGTTGGCGCGCTTAAAAGTATTGCCATTGTCGGAGTAGATGGTACTGGGCACTCCTCTTCGCGCTATATAACGCTTGAATGCCAAGATGAACGAGTCTGTCTTAAGGACTGGAAACTTGCTCCAAGTGTATGGCTCTCGTCACGGCACAAGTTACCAAAAGAATATACGTCTTTGTCACTCCGTCTTTAACCAGCAGTGGTCCAGCAAAGTCAATGCCGACGACGTCGAACGGACTTGACTTCCGAAGTCTGTCAGCTGGAACCGGTGGTGTAGAAGCAGAACCTGGATTCGCCTTGTATTTTCGACAAGTTGGGCATCTATAAATGATGGATTTGATGCGCTGACGGGCCTTTGGTACCCAGAATCGTTCACGAAGATCTATCAGGACGTCTCTGACCCCGCTGTGCAGGAGTCTACGGTGAGTAGCGGTAATTATTAGGTCCGTCAAATGGCTCTTGGTAGGTATATCTTCCAGCGGTGTTTGTAGCGTCGATTGCGCTTCCGACAAACATACTTGTGTGCAGTTCCGGACTTGTCGACAACAATCACAGTTTGTTGGACGAAAGTAAGTTCCTCATGAGTTTCGCCGATTTTCTTTGGGATCAGAAGCCGTCGATGATGATACTTGTGTAGATCCCACGTGCTGGTTTCACTGTATTCTTCTGCTGTGGGGTCCTTGCTTAACAGAGGAGTTTTCTGTCGCATCCGAGGGTTTGTCTGTTTGGTGCGCCTAATCAAGGACTTCGGTGGTCTCCTAAACTTTCCACGTTCGTACAGTGTCCAGTCATTGATGCGCTTCCTCAGTTGAACTGCCAAACTGGTCGAGCGCTTGGGAGAAGGTCTGATTGATGCGAATGACGTTTGGCAAGGAGAAAGGGCTTTGGCTCGGTTCTTCAGGCCTATCCTTGCTGCTGCCTTGCGTGCGCTATGTATCCGCTGAAGCATGTCATAATCCGGGCCCCGTGGGAGTTGCTCCTGGCCGAGTACTGTTGAAGGTGGCTCACGCTGGCATTGGTCTCTGTCGTTAGGTGTTTTCTCTGAGTGCTTCGGACGAATAAATTCACGGTTTTTAGTTGGGAAATCTTCTGCTGAAGCTTCACCCGGAACGGCTTCATTAGCGGGGTACTCGATTGTAATGGGCGGTGTCGGAATTGAATTATGCGGAGCACGATTACCTGAAGACTTCTTTACGAGCGAAGAGTCGGAGATGCCGGATAATACATCAGCAGTACGCTGATATTCTTTTGTGATCCCGTCTTGTAAGGCGCACTGTAATCTTGTTCTCGTGTCGATGATAATCTCCTCATATTCAAAGCATGTGTTAAATTCCTCTTCGAGATATTCGGGGGCTGCGTGAGGCTCAAGCTGTTTGTCAAGCTGTTTCAGCTTGGCTTCGTGTTCTTGGAGGCGATAAAGAAGGCTTTTGAGCGCTAGGCCACTGGGCTGCGGGCAGGTCACTGCGGCAAGGGCTTCTGCTCGAATATTCTGTATTAGTGCACGAAGTGCCTGTCGTTTTATGGTAATGATTCTGATAGCAGGAAGCTTCAATAAACTGTCCTCTTTTCCCGCGTCCGCCATCATATTCTTCCACAGTGAAATGCGGCTCTCGATTGACTCACCCAAATTCCACAACACGCGATGAGATTCCGCTGTAGTAAACAGTTCTCATGGGCCCTTCGGTATGTAGGCACGTCCGTCGGCATCGGTGCGGTCTCTGGCTTCCATCGTTGTTGAACCCAAGGTCGGATACTTCCGAGTCGTCGAGGGGGTTTCGTTCCCGGGTTTCGGCACCAATGTTGTGGAAAACCAGGAGACAAAGGGCCGGGACGTGCAGAGGGAACCATGAATTCTATTTACATAATGATGATGATAATGGCAGCATGCGCGGGGATCGGAGAACATCTTCTTTCACAACAGCAGATGACAATTTTTAATGCAACCCGCCATCTCATCATTAACTCCTTTCTCATATAAGCTGCCATGGTTGGTACTTGGGTACAATTTCGTGCAGCGGTAACAAGCTATCACTCGAGCTACCTGCGCCGGCCTGGGCCACTTCGCGGCCGTGGCCGCCGCCTGCATCGACCGTGCGGCTCGCTCAGTGTGCTTTTCGTGTCTCCGGCGCGTTTTCGCGTCCAATGTAAATAAAAAGTAATAAACACAGAGTGCCTGGAATCGCTGTAGAACTTTGGTCGCGGCCAGCTGGCCGATGAGCCGGCGAAATCACGGCGCCTCCGCCGCCAACGATCGGGTCGTTCGTTCTCGAGAGCCGAAGCTTCGCCCTCCGGCCCTCCGATTGGAGCGGCGAGCCGGCGAAAAACCCCGGCAGTGCGGAAGCGGCAAACACAAACTCGTGCGTGTTTGGATGTTGCTTATTTAGAAATATCCACGGGATGTCGATTGCGCGTGGTCCTCTGCTGGCTGCTCGGCTGCGTTTCGCACACTTTAAAATTGATTTTAAATATGTTCTAGGCTGTATTCGCCGCTGATATTTTGCAGATGATGTATATGTGTTGACACCAATCTATCACCGAAGTTATCTCGCTTTCAAAATTTTGTGTCAGTACCCCTTTAAGTCTGGCATTTTTCGTAAAAACTTAAAGAGGGCCAAGGTTGTTCCAGTATTTAAGAAAGGTAACAAGGAGTTAATTAACAACAATAGAGCAATTTCAATCCTTTCCAGTTTGAGCAAGATCATCGAATAGTTACTTGCTAAACGCTTAACTAACTATCTAAGAAAATATAACGTAACAGATAATTCACAGTTCGGTTTTCGTGCGGGAAGTTCCACTAGCTTGGCTTTACTAACCTTAACCGATTTTATTAAAAAATCTATTGACTGTGGTAAATATGTTGGCTCAGTATTCGTAGACTTCACAAAAGCTTACGATACCATCAATCACAAAATTTTATTCATGAAACTCGAAGCATACGGTGTAACCAGTTCAGGACTTACTCTATTAAAAAAATTACTTGATTGGTAGGCAATATGTGGTAGATGCAGCTGGCTCGTTCTCCGACTGTAAAAATATTAACCAAGGTGTCCCGCAGGGTTCCATTCTCGGTCCGTTATTGTTTAATATGTATATCAATGACTTACCCAACTTTTTACACCGCAACAACTGTCTTTTGTATGCTCACGATACCACAATAACATTATCAGACAAATCTATAGTATCCCTATAGCTGATAAATTAAACGCTGCTTTAACGGATGTGACTGAGTGGTGCTGCAGAAATATTTTAATTGTTAATCCTACTAAGACTAAATTTATGATCTTTAGAAGCAGCCAGAAAGTGTTGGGTATGTTGCCAGAATTAAAACTTGGCTCTAATCGTATCGTATCATGCGACTGCATCCAATTTCTTGGTATAATTCTTGACACTAACCTTAAGTTCACTTCTAACGCCGATCATATCAGAAAAAAAATGGCATTTGGCATCCGGGCATTGCTGAAGGCACGACCATTCTTTCCAACCAAGGCTTTGCTATCCCTTTACTTCGCTTTCATGCACAGTCATATCAACTATGGAATCACTGCTTGGGGTAACACATATCACACCCACCTATCATCGATTCAGCATATTCATAATCAAGCCATCCGTATCATTACTAGCAACCCTCGCCACTCAAGTGCATCACCTCTACTTCGCGAAAATGCAGTTTTATTATCTGTCACAACATTGTTCGATTATAACTTAGGTATTTTAAATGCAGAGCATTTCAGTAACTCACGATAAAAAAATACTATCCGGCGCCCGGTTTCGATCCCTCGACCCTGCGGGCGGAACGCAATGTACATGGTGCTCTACCCACTGCGCCACAAAGCCGACACAGAATGGGACACTACGAACGCGCCTTATAATCGTTGACCTCATTGAAATTACTGCTGACGAGCGCTCTCTCTCGTCAGCAGTTGCCACAAGTGCAACAACATTAACGTAACGCAAACTACTTAACGTCGTGCGCCCCCGGAAATGCTCTGCATTTGATCGTGCCCCTCGCTAGGGGGATGTTTCACTGCGTCTTCTCTCGGTCGCGGGACCCGTGGCGTCATCTGGCGGAGGCGCGGCACAACTCGTAGCACTTGGACCTTCTATATTTATGATGTTGTAGTGGTGCGCACATCATCTTCTAGCAGCGCCACTATCATCTGCATCATCTCACCATCATCATCAGCGGTGCTTGCCCGGCCAGCGTCAGCAGTGCCACGCGCCACGAGATCGAACACGATGGAGCGCCTGAGTGGCCGCATGTCTGCACCGCTGATGATGATGGTGAGATGATGCAAATGATAGTGGCGCTGCTAGAGTGGGCGCGTCAGGAGGACGGCCCTGAGCTCGTCGTAGGTCTGGGCTCCAGGCTTCGGCAGCCCCACATTCACCGACCGGACTTGAACCCGACAACATCGCATGCGCTCACCGACGACCTCCCGCCTCGCCCGCTTCTGCCACGCCACGCGAAGGCACTGGTGAGCCAAACAATACTGAAGCAGCCAAAGTCTGGAGCCCAGACCTAGGACGAACTCAGGGCCGTCCTCCTGACGCGCTACGGTCGGGTACCTCAAACCACCCACGCCAGCCGCCCGGCCTTGCACCACCCCGGTCGGGGGACCTTGTTTACATTTTTTTTTTCACCACGGGCCTTCTTTTGCCACGCACGAGACCACAGGTTCCGTCCCTAGCCCGGAAGGCTGTATTTGTTATGGCGGCGAAAAATTCAAATCCCCTCCGTGTAACGATGAGGATGGTTGAAAAGCGAAGCTTTCTTGCTTTCGAAGATCAAATGGCAGAAACCAAAGTCAAAAACCGTTGCAATCAAAGTCAAAGCGCCAGCGATCAAAGGGCAAACCGCCTGAGAGTCAAAGTACAAACTCAGACGACAGCAAACGAATCCGTCACGACAAAAGCTGAGCGCACCCCCCCCCCCCCCCCTCCCAACCCATTGTCGTCGCACAAAGTGAAACGTACAAATTTGCTTTAAAATCCAAACTGCTTCGACCACGTTGGAATGGCGCAATCGAATAGACGTCGGCTTCACAACTCGAGGGCCCATGTTCGATACCGACCACGGGAAGCGTTTTATTGTGTGCTTTTGTAAACCGTTAGTGTTTAATTGTGTATAATGATGATTTGCTTTTTTGAGTGCCTTTTTATGTACATAGCTTAACATTTTCGTAAAACTCTATATAAAAACCATGCAATACATGTTTCCTTCACATGTTTTTATTGTACTTGTTTTCAGCTTCCACTGCTGCTTCTGTAACCCTTTTTCGTGTACTTCATCATCGAGGGCCCCAGTGCAGTCGCTGACTTCGCGACACTTGTCTGTAAAAATTTTTTAACCGTTTTCTTTTGATGAATAACTTCAACTTGACTTGAAAAATACGTACCCCCACAGAACCCTACTCCATGCCATTTACCCCACCCAATACCCGTCTACCTGCAATTCCTGTCCAACGCCCGGTACACTGTACCACCAGATTTGGGAGTGCCAGAAGACCGCAGGCCTTGCCCAAATAACCTCCCCCTCCTACAAGCAGTGGGTGAACCGCCTGAGGAGCCCGGACCGAGCCCGGACCTTGGGATCCAGCGTGAACTGTGAAGAGGGCCTGGACCGCCAGCCGAGCTCAGGGTATCCCGGAATAGGGAAACCCCCCACCGGGCGGGTGGCCTAACATCTGCACCAGCTTGACAAATAAAAATTTAGTCATCATCATTGCGTTGCGCTCCTCCCAATGTAAACAACGCTAAAGGTTTGCTCAAGTAAATTTAAATTTACCGCGTTCTACTGCTCCAGGCCGGGTGTCTCGATGCCAGCGCTGCCGTACGGTGGAGGCGTACGTGAATCGAGGCGCCCTACTTCAACGTTTACAGAGCCGCGTTTCCCCAGTCCACGTGCGTTCAAGCAGAACGTGGAACCTGTCTAGTGGAGCCTTCGTAAACTGTTGCCGCTTGATTTCATAAAATGCCGCCTGAAGATTTAGTGCGCGGGCGACAGCAGGCGACAGTGTGATTTTTTTTTCTGCAGTGGATGTAGTATTTCATTTCGCAAAAATCAAGCATCTATACATTTTTTATAAAGGAACATTGTAAATATCCCCTGTGTACTAATTTTCCGTCTTATATTTGCGTAATGTCTTGGTCTTGTTCAACAATTTGGACAAGTATAAACATATAAACCAGACATAGACGTTTAGATTTGGCTGTGAGTATATAAGACTATTGCGCACACTTCGCTCCACTTTGGACGGGTGGCTGAATCAAGTCAAAAGACAGACAGACAGACAGACTGACCAATATTTCTGGGTCAAGAAAGACTGTCGTCTTTAAAGTCCGAGGGACACCTGAACACTTCCAGCAGTTTCTGAATGCGAAAGCAGGAAGGTCTACGTGCTTGAATGCCTGAGGCGCTTTGCTTCCGCCTCGCGTTGTCGAAGGTGCTCGCCTCTCCGCTTGAGATGTTGTGCTTTGTAATCTGCCAACCCCAATCTGCAACGACGGAACGTCCGTGGAACGCCCGAAAAACAGCCGAACAAACTGGACGGTCACTGTAGATCCAGCAAATGGTGTTCATTTTTCTATGTCCGTAGACATCCGCCCGTGAACGTTAAGTTACCACGAAGCACCCAAATGGCGTGAACTAAATATAAAAACAGAAACGAAAAAGCTACTCTGCTTCTTAATTAAAAGATTTTGTCCATGAACACTCTAATTGTATGTTGCAAGTTTCACTTTATGTTACTAAAATTAAGCCCAATTTTTAAATTTTTTGAAGCACCTCACTGACTCCTACAATTTTCTTTTTGGGGAAGTGTATGTAAGAATTCAGAACAAAGAACTAGCACTGTGAGGCAGATTTGCCGTCCCCCCCGACTTGTAACCATGTTTGAATTGCTGTCGCTGTTGCTCTCAAGCGTGAGAGTTAGATTCCTTGTTAAAGGGACACTGAAGTGATTTGTAGGATTACTAGCACATTGTAGGCCGGAGTAAATAGGCCATGTTTCGACCACTCTGACTTGCGTTTACGCGGATTTATTTAGTAGAAAAATCAATTCGAAAATGCTGTCCTCCTCTCTGCATCCTCGCCCATTTTAATGTGGCGTTTTCGTGTGACGTCAGGAGGAAATGACTTGGCTTGACTGCGCTACTGCACGGCTCACCGACCTTACGACAGTCAGTCGACCAAGCGTTTAGTCCGCCGGCCACCGACGAATCGTCGCAATTCGTTCGCTCAGTTGAAACTAAGCCACGCAACTAAGTCCCTTCTTTACTTTGTTAGTTGTACACTGTATCAAGCTCCAAGTCCAGGTCGCTCCACAAAAGCGCTGCACAAACGCACATGCGACGCTTCGCCGACTGGTACGCTAGTAGAAAACCTAAGGCCACTTGAATGCAGGAGAAGAGCCAGCGAAGTGAATATAGGCACTAAGGAAATAAAATCAACCGAAACTATTACCGTAGAGCGTAAAAACTAGGGAGCAGGAAGAACTTTTTTGCGCTGGATAAACAAGCACAGCGGTCAGCAGCACGACCACAAATCTGCGGAATGCTTTTCAGTCTAAGAAATGCAATTGCTAGACGTGAGATATTGTGGAAATTTGGGGGACGCTTACTGCACGAGCGCTATACAACAAGTAGTCACCTAAGCTGCTTGAAATGCTAAAACTAAATGGAAGTGTAAACCTCATGCTCAGGGAAGTTGTTCGAGCATATGGTTCTCCACCATCTTACTGCATTTGTGGAAACACACCAATTACTCCCCGAAACCATGTACGGCTTCCGCCAGGGACGCTCCACGCAGGACGTATTGATACAGCTACACCATGACATCATACTGGGCACCGGAGCTTCGCCACGGGACACCTGAGCCGTCCTTAGTTTGGATCTCAAGAGCGCATTCGATAATGTAGCCCATGACGCCATCTTACGCGGCCTCACGGACATGAACGTCGGCCCAAGAGCCTATATCTACTTACAGGATTTTCTATCTCACCGTACGGCACGCCTTGCAACTCACTCGATACCAAGCGACCACAGTGCGTCAAATTCAGACGAACACCCTCCCTTCCCCAACACTGTACAGCAGAATACACCCTAGTTTATACAGCCCGTTCTGTCCATCCGCGGCCACAGGGGGCCGCCGTCGGGGTCCAAGCTGGGCTCGACCGCTGACCCTCTGAACAATATCGGGCCACTAGATACAAGTTTCTTCTCTCTCTCTCTCCTCCCTCTCTCTCTCTCTCTCTCTCCTCTCTCCAGCAATCCCATACAAAAATATTGTATGGTCGGCTATAGAAAATCCTTTTTATGGTCGTATTTAGCTATTTGGCCCAATAATCTTTAGACTTTTCTATGGCTGTCTTAGCAATTCATATCGCCATTCTGATGGGTGTCTTTAGCTTCTTCTATAACCGGTTATATGGTTGTCTTAGCAATTCGTATCGACAATCATATTGGGTGTCTTTAGCGTCTTCTATAGCCGGTTCTCCCAACTGAAAAGTTCGTATATACGGAATTATGAGAATATGGAGTTCATACGGAGTGTTACTCCCCAAGCGTAATGAATGTAGATATTATTTCCACAAACACGAGAATTATATATGAGTTCGCACAATATGAACGTTTGGGCACAGTTTTCGTGTTTTTATCTTCAATATTAGGCAAAAATCACGCTCCGTATGATTTCCGTATACTCCCGTATATACGGAATTCATATACACCATAATTTCGCAGTTCTAGTTATCATACGGGACTTAAAACAGGTGTCAAATTTTTCAATAGCATGCACTGTTTCATTTTCATGTGCGTCTAAAAAATCGTTCTTGTTTTTTTGGCGGATTTGTGTTTATGCTAGGAACGTACTCCGCATTCTCATAATTCCGTATATACGGTACGTTTTAGAAGGGCTAGCTATAGCTCGAATTACCGTAAGTTACCCGATTCTAACGCGCACTTTTTTTCCGGGAAAATAGTCGAAAAATCGCATGCGCGTTAGAATCGGATACGAAACCGAAACTGCAGAAACCACGAAATTTCGTCCCGCCCATCACCATCGCCATCTCAAGCAGGGCGCCAAAGCTTTTAGCAACGATTTTTCATACGCAGGAAGCATAGGAGAATATTCTAGGCACTATAGCATAGGCGCCTAGGCGTTCCTATCGGCGTTCACACAAAATCATCAAATCGTTCCACTTGCGCGCTTGATAACAGCAATGGCGGCAGCGGCTCTCACACGTTCAAAACATGGAGGAAGAGTTCAAAACGAGCGGTCGGCTGAAGCGTGCGCCTCTGGAGAAGCTCGCAGGATGAGCGTGCGAGGCATGGGCCACGATCTCATCGATCACGGTTGAACGTTCTTTATGAAGTGTGGCAATCGCGAACGCGCTTGACGGCACCAAGAACGAGATGATGTGGTCAGTGGAGAGAGACGAGGAGTGAGATGATGTGAGATTATTTCGAGAAATAAATGCGCCCGTTTCTCTCGCATTCGTTTTCTTGCTCACAAGTTTCCGTGCGCGTTACAATCGGAGGTGCAAAATTTTTTTCGGTTTTTTTGCCAGGAAAATCGGGCGCGCGGTTAGAATCGGGGGGCGCGTTAGGAATCGGGTAATTACGGGTAGGCTAGATTTGAGGAGGGACCGCAACAAGCTAGTACGAAAGAAGTCGATAAATGAGCTAACAGTAAGACGTAAAGTAGAAGAATTCATGATCGCGCTGCAGAAACCGATATCCCGCTCTTAACGAGGAAAGCCGAGCGTACGACACAGGAAGCCAGCGACAACCTTACACGCATTATCACGGAGTGTGCAGTAGAAATCGGGGGCACCATGGCTAGACAGGATACTGGTAAACGTTCACAGGAGACGAAAGATCTAATCAGGAAGAACGGCAAACCATGACAATCTCTACCGCAGCTGACAGAATAGAACTAGCGGAGCTCTCGAAGTTAATCAATAAGCGTAAGACAGCTGACATACGGAAGTATAATATGGAGAGGATCGAATATGCTGTAAAAAACAGAGGCAGCCTGAAAGCAGTGAAGAGACGTCTTGGCGCGGGGAAAAATCAGATGTATGCACTTACGGGTAAGCACGGCAATGTCATCACAAATAGGGATAAAATAGTCCACAGTAGCCGAGGAGTTCTATAGGGATCTGTACAGTAGCCGGGACATCCAGGATAATGCCGAACGAGACAGTAGTTCAGAGATAGACATCCCACCAGTAACGACCGAAGAAGTAAGGAATGCTTTGGAAGAAATGAAAGGGGGGCAAATCACCTGGTGAGGATCAGATAACAGCAGACCTCTTGAAGGATTGCGGAGAAATTGTACTTGAAAAACTGGCAAACCTGTATATGCAATGCCTAATGACCGCAATGGTACCGGAATCTTAGAAGAACGCGAACATCATCCTAATCCATAAGAAAAGGCGACATGAAGCACTTGAAAAATTACAGGCCGATCAGCTTACTGTCAGTCGTCTACAAGGTACTTACCAAGGTAATCGCTAACCAAATTTCTGCAACCTTAGATTTCAGTCAACCTAAAGAACAAGCAGGGTTTCCGTAAAGGTTATTCAACAATAGACTATATTCACACGATCAATCAGGTGATAGAGAAGTGCGCTGAGTATACTGAACCCCTATATATAGGCTTCATAGATTATGAGAAAGCATTTGACTCGGTCGAAACCCTAGCAGTTCATTCAGGCATTACGGAACCAGGGGATAGATGAGCATTATGTAAGAATACTAGAGGATATCTACAATGGGTCTACAGCTACCATCATCCTCCATAGGGAGAGCAGTAAAATACCTATAAGGAAGGGGATCAGACAAGGAGACTACAATCTCTCCAATGTTATTCACAGCATGTTTACAAGAAGTATTCAGAACGTTGGATTGGGAACAGGTGGGAGTAAGGGTTAATGGAGAATATCTCAGTAACCTCAGATTTGCTGATGACGTTGCCTTGCTGAGTAACTCGGGGGACGAATGGCAAAGCATGCTTTCCGCACTGGGCGAACAGAGTAGAACCGTGGGCCTGAAAATTAATATGCAGAAAACTAAAGTAATGATCAATAACCTCGGGACAGCCCAGCGGTTTGTGATAGGTGGCGAGGCAGTGGAAGTGGTAAGCGAATATATCTACTTAGGCCAAGTTGTGACCCCAGATCCCAACCATGAGGCAGAGATAATTAGAAGGATCAGAATGGGGTGGGGTGCATATGGCAGACATTCTGAGATAATGAATAGCAGCCTACCATTGTCGCTGAAGAAGATAGTGTATGACAGCCGCATCTTACCGGTACTCACCTACGGGGCAGGAAACTTGGAGGCTCACTAAGAGGCCTGGTTCAACTTAAATTGAGAACGACTCAGCGGGCAATGGAGCGGAAAATGATAGGTGTAACATTAAGGGACAAGAAGAGAGCGGAGTGGGTCAGGGAGCAAACTGGTGTTAAAGACGTATAAGTGGAAATTAAGAAGAAGAAATGGACGTGGGCAGGGCATGTAATGCGAAGGCAAGATAACCGCTCGTCATTAAGGGTAACAGAGTGGATCCCTAGAGAAGACAAGCGTTGCAGGGGGGCGGCAGAAAGTTAGATGGGCAGATGAGATCAAGAAGTTTGCGGGAATAAAATTGGTCACAGTTGGCACAGGACCGAGATAACTGGAGAATAATGGGAGAGGCATTTGCCCTGCAGTTGGCGTAGATAGGCTGGTGACGGTGATGGATGATTATAGTCGGTTCTGTGGTTGTCTTTAGATATTCGTATCGACATTCCTATGGGTGTCTTTAGCTTCTTCTATGGCCGGTTCTATGGTTGTCTTTAGCTATTCGTATCGAAATCCCTATGGGTGTCTTTAGCTTCTTCTATAGCCGGTTCTATGGCTGTCTTTAGCTCTTCTTTCGTTATGGCTATGGCTATAGAAGAGTCTAAAGACACCCTTAGGAATGTCGATAGGAATGGCTAAAGACAGCCATAGAAATGTCAAAAGATAATTGGGCCAAATAGCTAAAGACAACCATAAGAAGGTTTTTCAATAGTTGACCATACAATATTTTTGCATGGGCTGCAGCCAGAAGAGAATCACCGCTACTTGAAACACAGCGACAGCAGTAGCGGCTGAGAAATTATTAGCACGCTGCCATGCCGGCATAGAGCCTTGCAGATCTTTAGAACTTCTCCTGTGGCACTTAGGTTGTGTGCCTAGCTGCATTCTGTATTATATGCTCCGTGAACACTTCAGCGATATAGAGGGAGTGCGAGGTTGCGACTGCAAACACTTCGCCAGTTTTCATTCACAAAGGCTTTAAACACAGGCATTCAAAGAAAGCAAAACCAAGGGGTTTTGCTTTCCATTCCATTCATTCCATTCATTACATAAAGGGCTACTATCTACGCTACTTCACCACCAGTAAACAGTTGTTCACATACGCCGGTCGAAGAACACAGCAGACGCATTCCAACACTCGGGCTCACGCTTAAAGGGGCCCTGAAAGGCGTTTTGAGCACACTAAATGAACTAGCGCAATCGTTAGATTGGGTCGTCAACGTCATCTGTGCCAAGTATTACTCTTTTACGCGCAGCGGAAAGCTCACGATTTTCTTGCAAAGTTTGTCGCTTTTTTCTCACCCTTCCCTTCGTGTTTTTGGACGCCGCCATCTTCACATGTGTACGTCATCGATTCCCAGATGTTCGTCATGAGCTAGACATCCTGCTATTGGGCGACTTTTTCACGCACTTCCGGCAAAGAGATGAGTCGTCTGCTCAGCGTCGGCTCGCCGGCTGATCTGCCAGCGTAGTGCCGGAGTGCTTGGACATTTTACGACAAACGAAACAAGTGTAAACAAACGCTTAACCATTTGTATTGAATGCAACACGGCCACAACACGACACGGATATTCTCTTACCTGAGTACGTTCCATAAAGAAAGCGTTGAAGCCCCGTGGAACTTCTTTCGTGCAATCGCAGAGAACGCCCTGAGCCGAATGCCCGGGTTTGACGCACACATTTTATTCGACTTCAAAATAATCCAGAGATGCGTTTCGAACGAACACAACGTTACGACATGCGTTGCAAGTGTGAACAGCGATTGCCAGACGATGGGTTGCCTCCTCCTGCCCGTCGTAAATTCGGCACTCACCTCGCGCGCGGTTTGCGGGGACGACCAGCAAGTCACTTAACTCTGGCGCACAAGCCGAGATGGCTTTTATCCACGCACACTGCACATACCCCATGCGAGGTTGAGTCGTACGTCGCTCGAGAAAGATAATCCAGACCATGGGAAGCATTATCCACCCGCAGAAGCACAGCGCCGCATTTCATCGCGAAACAAAGGCGTCCACAACACACACACCATCGCCTCCTGTAATGCCAAACGCATCTCGCACTTCCCAATGGGAGTGAGTGGTACGCCTGCAGTATCCACATGCCGCGAGGTGGGGCCCCGAGCTGAACCGGGACCACGGAACCGTAACTGACTTCTAAAGCGGTTTGTGCCTTGTTGCCAAGGCAACCGATGTTTGAGATTGTCAAAGAAATGGCGCTCGCTCCAGCGCTAGAAAGCTCAGAGCCGCGGCGGAGCATAATTTGACAACGTTGCCGCTCTCCACCACGCGTCGCCCCAAGCTGAACTGGTCACATGATTGAAGCGTTTTTGTGCACGGGTTCTGTATCGGTTTAAAATGTCTTTTTCACATGCCGCGGGCAGGAATTACCACCGCCGCAATATAAGACCCGGCACCAGCGGGGCCACATCTGATACGGCGCTTTTTGGATAAACAGTGCGCTGTGCATCAAAGAGAACGACCGCAAGTTCCTCCTCGTGCGGCTGCGAGTTCGCCGCCGATAAAAAGTCACGTGCCACGGATAGCATTTGCCACAACGTACACCCGCGAAAGGGCAAAACCAGGCCGCCGCACACATGCGGCCAGATTTTTCGTTAGCTTTTCCAGCCTTGAGCGGAGTGCAGGATTCAAGGTGTCAACAAAGCTTGCCCGTAGCAGACGACAGTCTGAGCAGCGCAGCGGAAGTACGTCACCTCTGGGGAGCGCAGCATCATGGGAGGGAAGGCTCGCGCCCGTCAACAGCGGAGAGTAGTTGAAAAGAGGAGGAAACGCGGCGCGACGATAATGCGCGGTTTTTGATTTACGATTTCTCAGCTAATACTCATCGCTTTAACAAAATTCTTGCGGGAGGAGATTGCTAATACATTGCTTTATTTGGTTACATGTACATCCATGCATCGGCGGAAGGTATTTCAGGACCCCTTTAAGTGACTCGCTCGACAGCCACACTACGCGGCACATTCCCCGCGAAACGCCCGCCGAGACACAAATACCTACAGGTGCTGGGTAGTCCACAGAAAAGAGAGCACTCAGAAGTCGTTCATTACACTCAGTACTCAACGCACACAGCTGCAAGTTCGGTGGGGCGCTACTGAAAGAATCGGAGGACTCTTATATTGCCTTGCTTAACTGTCAGGACACCCCTGGTCCAACTGGTTACAGTCCCGCGCAACCTTTGATGAGCCGTCGTCTGCAGTGAAGGGTGTACCGTGCGTTCCGGATTTGTTAAAACCACGCAGTGTAGCCCCATCTTGAAAAAAGCAGGATGAAAGATATAGCCAGAAGCAGAAACTTTACTTTTACGAACGACATGCTGCTAGACCCCTTCAAGGTTATCCACAGGCAATGAGGTGCGGCTTCAGGACCGAAGGGCCGCAGGAAGAGTCAATGGCCCTTCAGAAACTCCAAGGTATTACTGGGCCAAGACAAAAGATGGAGTGAATCAACGGTCACTATTCCTACTCCTCTATACCCAAGAAACTGCACCACCCACAGACCACAAAGCCGACCAGTATTCCGACACAACCGGAAGTGTCAAAAGTGAACCAGCAAGCACACCGGCCCAAACCAGCCCGTTGCAACAGTCGACCAACGTTAGGCAGCAGAGCGCCGAGTCAGCGGAGGCTATTGCCCTAGAGAAAGTACGAAATGCGGCCGACTTGTTCGGCCTACTAAACGACTCGGCTTCGGCGACAGAAGTTTTAAGTGTTTTGCGTTTTCCGCCGATTGTGCGGACAATGGTGTTTCCAAGACAGGGTGTGGCATCGTCCTGTGGTGTGGGGTGAGGTGTGAAGTGTTTTTCGTTCTTGAGGGCTCTAGTGTTTCCAAAACAGGGAAGATGTGACGTCATCGTTATGTGTGTGTGTGTGTGGGGGGGGGGGGGGGGGGGGGGGCTGAGGCATGTGGCCTTTTTATTGGGCCAGGAAAGTCGCGTGAGTCTTAACTACGATTATGCATTAAAAAAAACAAAAACAAGAAGATGCGTCCCCATTGTTCTCGTCAATAACAGTTTTTGTAGACAAAGAGATACGAGATGCGGTTGTCCCATTCAGGCTGATCTCGAGCCGACAGATGCGACAGCAGCCCCTTGACCGTCTGTAGAGGCCGGGGTGATAAGGCGTTGTTTGTATAGCTTCTGCTCCATTATCTTTTAGAGGTCAAATAACGGCCCTTATCAGTTAAGAGCCGTTGAAGCCCGCTGCCGCTTCAGGACTGCCTTTAATACAATTGCTGCTTGGTATATTGTGGTTGCGTCTGGAGCGCGCATGGGGACATCTTGCAGTCGCGGTGAACGCCAGTATGGGACATTTTTCCTTTTGTAGTCGTTGGTAGCACTCGCGGTCGCCCTCAACTTCTTCCGAGGTTTCCGCGCCGTATTTCAAGCAGCAGTGTCAGTGTGCTCTCAACTACGCCAATTCCAGCTTATAGTTGGTAGCGACCGTAAGGTGGTTCTTTCAACGGAGGTACCGACCTCTTTCGAATTCCTGAAGGAACTAGTTTTTCATGCTTCGGTTATGTCTTTTTCAGTTACAGGTGAACGCTGCAATGGCAACAATCCGCAATATTCCCCAATCTTTGCCAAAACGTGCTTTCTTACGCCCTCTATGCCTGTCCCCCCACCCCCTCCATGTCAGGATGTACACTTTCCGTTCGTGCAACATGACCTGGATATTGCGGTGAGACGCACGCTCGTACAACCCATCAAACTTGGCTGCCGTGGGCTACGGCGTATAGGAAGAGAGAGAGGGAGAGAGAGAGAGAGAGAGAGATGGAGATGAGAGAGAGACGGAGAGCAGAGTGAGAGGATGAGAGACGAGAGAGGAGAGAGAGAGGAGAGATGAGAAGGGGAGGAGGAGAGAGAGAGAGAGAGAGAGGAGGAGAGAGAGAGAAACCGTTTATTGAAACAACAGGGACGGGGTACGGGAGAAGAGTTAGGAGCTGTGGGCCGCCATCCTAGTTCGGTAGGCCGCGTGCAGCGGCTGCCATCCCCGCCCGAGAGATCAGGGCCTTATGGTCTTCGAGCTGGCCTGCATTTATTTGGGAATGAGTAATTGAAATTTGGGTGTCCGGGCGGGTCCCTCCGTCCAAGGCCCGGTACCTGCCACTCCTCTCCAGGCTCGAAGAACTAAGTCCCCCCTGAACCCCAGGGTTGGAGCTGGCCTGGTCTTGCCTCCTACAGCTCGAGAGTGCGTTGTTTGTAATGTTGGGTGCTGAGGGCTGTGTGACGCGGCAGCCGCAGGATGCGTGGAACAAGTTCGATGGTGTTCCGCAGTTATTGCATTTCTTGTCGTATTTATGTGGAAACATCTGGGATAGCCTTGTTTTTGGTGGGGAAGGTATTGTTTTGTTAACTGCCGGAGTACCTGAGCTTTTGTGGCCCACAGACCTTTGTCAGGCTTGGGAAGAGAGGCTTCATGAGGAGATTTCACCGAAGTTGTTGGGAACGGGGTTGGGACTGTGTACCGGGCGGTTTTGCAATTAAGCTCTCGCGCAGCTCTGTCCGCTCCCTCGGTTCCTTCCAAGATTTGCTCCTGGAGTCCAGGTTGATGCGATTGGGCAGCTGGCTTCATTCGGTTCCATTATTCTGAGCTGATTGTGGATTCGGCCATCAGAAATTTCCTGTGTTGCCTTCTTCGAATCGGTCACAATTTCAAGGCTTTCTTTTTGGCGGTAGCCGTAGCGCATGACCAGTAAGAGAACACCGGTTTCAGCCTTCCAAATTTTTACGTGTAATCGTTATAATAGCGTAAATGGAGGTAATTGGTCGAACGAAATTTTGAAGAACTAAGACATAAGAAAATATTAAGCAGTTACGGAAAATGGCAAACCACATAACGCCCTGCATTTCCACAATAATGCAATTTAGTGAGTGTTCCACTTTAATGGTAATAGCAGCGTAAATGGAGATAATTGGCCGGACAAGATTGATTGATTGATTGTATCGGCCGACGCAACGCAGGCGATGAGGCGCGCCGTAGTGGAAGGCTCCGGATTAATTTGACTACCGATTTAACGTAATCCGAAATCTCGTACACACGGGCGTTTTTGCTGCTTTTCGCCTCCACCAGAAAAGCGGCCGCCGCGGCCGCGACCTCGCGATCAGCAGCGCACCGCATTAGCCACTGAGCCACCGCGGCGGGTGACAAGATGTAGAAAAAACCGAGAAATTTACCTGTAAATACTCACACTCAAGACAAGCGGCATAAGAATGCTACGCATTAGTAGACAATTCTCTGAATTTCTGGAGATTTTTTTTTGAACCATGATTTTTCTGAAGGGGGGGGGGGGGCGCTGGTGACCTCCTGCCTCTTTTTTGACAAGCAGGGGGTGTGGGTGGGGGCGCTCGACCCTTTCGCTCCCCCATTTCCGTAGCCTGTACCCCACGGGGAATACCCGCGATCCAGCTGTTGCAATCGCGGAGCTCCCGGTGTGGTTAGCACATGTAGAAATGCTACTGGAAAACATTTTACCGCGTCACTAAAATAATTTGAATTTTTTTTATCCATGAAGGCATGAAAAATGGTTTTGGACGTGTTTTGAGTTTTGTTATGTCGACCAATCGTAAATGCGTTTCGATGGTGTGCTTTTGTTGAAAGAAAACGGGCACATGTGCACTGACGTCAATGAAAAAAAAAAAAAAAAGAGTATGACTGATATGCTTGGTGGTGAGTAACCGGTTTTGTTTCGACCAGGAGAGATTTGGAGCGCTAGCAATGGTGCTATAAACCCTGCGGTATCTACCTGAATTTGTCGAATCTTGTTTTCAGCTTTAAAGCTGAAAAAAAAAAAAACAGCTTGGTTTTCTTATTGTACACAGCACAGATTTTGGTTACGGTGATTCACTCGGATATTGTACGCGTCCGGTCGTCATGTTAGTTTAGAAGGCCGAATGCATGGCTTCACAAAAAGAGAAAGAGTTGCATTTCGTAGTTGCAAAAACTTTGATGTCATTTGGCGCCGATTACGGTACGAGGACACCGCAACGCAGTAGCCCATGAAGCAAAAAAAAAAAGAGAGACGAGTCAAATAAACCGAATACACAGGCTCGCAGTTTAAAAAACGCGCCTTATTTTGAAGCACAAAAGAGAGGTCTCACCGAGACTCGAACTCGGATCGCTGGATTCAAAGTCCAGAGTGCTCACCATTACACCATGAGACCGAAACCGTTCCGACGCCGGGAATCGAACCCGGGCCTTCTGGGTGAAAGCCAGATATCCTAGCCACTAGACCACGCCGGAGACGTTCGCAGCTGCGAAAGAAGGTCAGGCAACGCGCGATGCCGCTATCACAGCAACAGCGGAGGCTGGAAACAGCTGTGGAGTGTGGTGACGTCAGAGGCGCATATCCAGCATGCGTCGCCGTCGGTACTGGAGCGATCCCCGCCCCTTCCACGGCTGGCATTATCGACGCGAGCTTGGCAGGTGGGACGTGAACTCTTTGCACTGCATGCTACGATCGCGGATTAGATTCTTACCCACGGGCCGGTGCAGCCGTAATGCAATGGTTGATTAATTGATTGATTGATTGTGGTGTTTAACGCGTCGAAGCTACACAGGCTCTGAGGCGCGCCGTAGTGGAAGGAGGCGGATTAATTCCGACCACCTGGGGACCTTTAACATGCGGAAAATCTCGGCACAGGGGCGTTTTTTGCTTTCGCCCTGCCTCGGAAAAGGTTGCCGCCGTGGATGGAATCGAACCCGCGTCCTCGTGCTCAGCAGCACAACGCCTCAGCCACGGAGCCATCACGGCGGGCTCATGCAATGTAATGGTGTCTGTGTGCATTCCATACCGATCATAGTATCCCGAGGTTTGTATTAACCTGTAGGTGTTCGGCCCGTATTTTCGGCATGTTAATCCAAGCCGAAAATTTTGTGCCCCGCAAGTCTCACTGTTTCCCCGTTCCACACATCCCAACTAGTAGTTGGCGTACAATGAAAGGATGAATCCAAGATTTTTATCATCCGTTTTACCGAGCCTGGCTCATCGCACTGGGTGAGCGTCACCGTCCTCAGAAAATTACCAGGGAGGAAAGTGGGACGCATACCTGAACTAAGAGTGTCAGTGACGCTGGAAAAGAAATGAAATATTTGCCCTACGCCTCAACGAGAAGAATAAGACATGCAGCAAGAACACTCCGCATAATTCTAAGCCGTGCCTAAACAAAAATAACAGCCAATTAGCGTCACCACCTAAGTGAACTCTGAAACTCTCGGTCCGCTCTGTGGCTACGTTTGAGGGACGTGCATACACATAGCGGTACTGCAAAACGGCACTGATTGATTGACGGAAATGGTTCATTGCAATTATTATATTGATTAGCTTTTGTCCAGCTATGGCAAACGGATAGCAATTAATAATTGGTTAAAATGGTTTAAACAGTTTTTTGGTCGCAGTTAATGATCGAGGGTGTTTAGCTGATTAGGCGTTTTGACAAAATGTGGCCCGTCCCCTTGCTACGCGGTGTATTTATTTATGAACTAGCGGCAGTACCGGGCGATGGTAGGGTCTGTAATATACTATAATGATTGTAACATACAAAGTGGATACCGATGGACGGGTCTAGGAGACGGGGAAGTCCAGCTTATTGATGGAGCGGCGAAATAGTGAAATTCGGATGCAAACAATGCGCTCGGGCGGCGCGGGACAGGAGAAATTGGAGGTCGATGGGAGAGGCCTTCGTCGTGCCGTGGACCACACTAGGCTGTTGTTGTTGATGATGATGATGAACATATATTGAGTTATTCATCATATTTAGATAGTTCACAGTGGGCTTTGACACAATTAGGAGTTCCCATGCGCTCCAACGAGAGGCTTGTGGTAGCATAAAAAGTCTCGAACTCGTGTTTATTGGGCCTACCCCAAAATTGTACGACGCTGGTCTGCTCAAACATGGGAAGTTTTGTTTCAGCAGTTATCATGAATTGTTATCAGTCACACTTTCATAAAAAATAACACGAAGCCATTCCAACCACCTCATAAAGCCGCCGTGGAAGAGAGAGAGCAAACATTTATTTGGGAAAGAATGGTTGAGATTTGGTTTCCGGCGGGCCCCTCCGTCCAGGACTCAGGTCTCTTCCGCTCCTCTCTAGACTCGAAGAACCAAGTCCCCCTGAACACTGTGATCAGAGCTGGCCAGAGCTGCTTCCAACAGACAAAAAAAAAAAAAAAAAAGACGACGCTTCAAGTTGCTGAAATTGTGAGGAGACTGACCAGTAAGAAAGCCGGCCTCAAGGAAGAACAAGTCTACGGATCATGCAAGCCTTGATAGTCAACAATCTGGCATACAGCATCCCTTTTCACCGCCTCAGCAAAGAAAAGATGGAACCAGCCAACACTATCCCGCGTGCGGCATAAAAAACAGCCCTCGGACTTCCATTATACGACCAATAAAAAAAAACTAATAACCTGGGGATATCCAACTCCCTCGATGAAATTAGAGAAGCCGCCATCATTTCACAGAAAGAACAACTCCAAAAACCCAAGACAGGTCGGGCCATTCTATACAGAGTAAGACCACTGCAGACGCACGCCGCCGTTGATCAGACAGACCCATGTTTGGCTGCGAGGATAACGCTGCTATTATTTCAAATTTCTTACAGGTAACTAATCAAGTTTCTTGCAACCGTTTGGGCGGCGCCCCTCTGAGTCGGATTTTAAGTCGTGCACTCGTTCGGCTTCGCGGTCCAAACACGTCCATACCGTGGCCTGGAGGCAATTTTTAATGGCGAGAGCCTTTCTCACTTAAAAGAGTACTGACGAAATTTAAAAGCTGAGACAGCTGTGTAAAAAGCTTCCTTTGTATATGGAGATACCCCCTCGGAAGTTTAAACCGTAACCGCTCAGTAGAACATATTTTAAATCAGTTTCAATCCTTGCGCGCACGAGAAAGCTCATCCGCGCGTCGAGAAAGCTCATGACGTCATCAGCGCTTCGACCCAAACGGCCGACGTCAGGGCTCCCGCGACGTATCGAGGTGGCCGCGGTGCGGTTGGCGCGCGCTTTCCGACCGGAGTATCGAAAAGCGCTGGCGCTCCCGCAAACGCCCAAGGGCGCTTAAACGCAAACTGCTCGCCTACAAGTTCCATGCATGCTCATGCCGCCACACTCGCTCGGACTCACTGGTATCAGATCTGCGACGACATGCGCGGATGCCTTTCCATGAAAAAGACCTGGGCCCTCCTCCGCCACCTCCTTGACCCTACTTCGTCCAAAACCATCACAAGTACTCGCCTGCACTCGCTCATAAACAATTACCCAGGCACGTCCGCTGAGCTTCTAGACAAGCTTCGATCCATGTACATTCCTACTTCCTCATCGCAGAACCCTTCCCTTCCCCATTACACCGGACCTCCGAATGTTTCCCTCGATCAGGACATCACTGTCGCTGAGGTCAGGCACGCTATATCCCAACTACGTCGACAAACCGCTCCAGGCTCCGACAAGGTCACCAATAAGATCTTGCGACAACTTACCGACCATACGATAGATTCCCTCACAGCCCTTTTCCAGCCCTTTTCAATCACCACTGGTCTCGAGGCACGCTCCCATCAACGTGGCGGCACGCTGACATCTCATTAATTCCTAAAGCACACAAAGCTATTACATTGGAGCACCTCCGTCCGATATCACTCACCTTTTGTCTTGGAAAACTGCTCGAGCATATCATCAACACGCGGATCACCACCTACCTCGAAATCCATCACCTGCTCCCACACACTCTCACTGGTTTTCGCCAAGAGCTGTACAGGATACGCACCTCCGGCTCTATCATGACATTATAGCTAACCCTTCCAAGGCGGACACCTCGGCCATTCTGGCACTTGATCTCCACAAAGCATTCGACAACGTCTCTCACGTAGCCATTCTTAACTCTATAAACTCGCTTGGACTTGGTGCGCGTACCTACTCTTACATCTCCTCCTTTCTTCGTGGACCGCACGGCGACTCTACGATTCGGACCCCTCCAAACCTCGAACTTCCCATTCCCCGCAATAGGCACACCTCAGGGTTCGGTAATATCTCCTCTTCTATTCAATCTGGCGATGATCCCCATGGCCACTGCCTTGTCCTCCATCACAAATCTCCACACCTCTATCTATGCAGACGATATTACGTTATGGGTTAAATCAGGTAGCGATGCTCTAATCGAACACACACTCCAGCAAGGCGCAGACATTGTCCAAGCAACTGCGTCTCAGTTAGGCCTCCAGTGCTCCTCGCACAAATCCGAGCTACTTCTTTTGCACCCCCCTTGCAAGCAACCCCCCACGGAACCCCCCATCACAGTTTACGTCGACAACCATATCGTCCCTCATGTCTCCTCCCTCCGGGTGCTAGGTCTCACCATTCAGGCCAACCGGGCAACGCGACCACCTTAACTAAACTCCGATCGCACGTACTTCAAACACTCAACCTCCTAAGAAGAATCACCACACGGCGTCACGGCATTTCCGAACCTGAACGCTTGCAACTTCTTCATTCCTTCGTACTCTCTCGCTTTACGTTTTACCTCCCGTACTGCAAACTCAATGCCTCTGACAACACAAAACTAGATTGCCTGCTACGACGCATATACCGAGTTACTCTTCTAATACCTCCCAGCGCCCCCACCAGCCGTCTATTAGCCCTGGGCATTCACAACACCGTCGATGAAATCATCGAAGCCCACCGCACAGCCCAGATAGCCAGACTATCGCGCACGCATCCCGGCCGCGCCCTTCTCGCAGCGGCCCACCTGACCTCCCCTTTCCCCTCACCATGGCCTCCCTTATTCCCACTACGTTACGCCAACTCTTGCATGTACGCCCACTGCCTCGCAATATGCACCCCCACCACCACGCCGACCGCCGACTGGCCAGGGCTAGACATCTGCAGCGCACATTCCCTCCCTCCCAGCATCATTTATACGTCGACGCAGCTAGCTACCACGATAAGCCGGCTTTCGCCACAACCGTCATTTCATCGCTCGACAGCCCTCCCTTGGACGCACTCACGATACATACAACATCAGCAACCGCTGCGGAGGAGGCGGCTATCGCCCTCGCCCTAGTACAGTCTCCCACACCCAGAGTTGTCCTTTCGGATTCTCAGTCGGCAATTCGCAACTTCTCTGCAGGGCTAATCTCCCCACTCGCCCTCAAAATCCTCTCCCGCAGAACACCATCCCACCCCGTGGCTCTGCTGTGGACCCCGGCCCACACGGGAACAGAAGCCAATGAGGCGGCCCACCGTACAGCTCGAGCTCTTGTCACCCGAGCAGGCCCTTCTTTTGGCTCTACCCACGGCACCCCCAGCTTCCGGGACGCTCTAGTCTCGTACCGGGACATTACCCAGCACTTCCGCCTCCTCCGCAGGATATATCCTCCCCCACACCCTTCCCTCACCCACGAAGCCGCTCGCCACTGGCGGCTACTACAAACCCACACAACCCCCTGCCGAACTCTCCTACACCGCATCAACCCCAATCTCTACCCTTCGCCTCTTTGCCCTCAATGTCTCCAGCCGGATACCCGCTACCATTCCCTTTGCGAGTGTCCCCACGACCCATTTCCCTCTTTTCCTTCCCCCTTACACTGGGAGCAGGTCCTGGAGAGCTCCGACCCGGAAGTGCAGTTGGCACTAACCAACCGGGCCGCCCAGGTCGCGGAGAACATCGCATCCTCCGCCACCCCTCTCCCCTAGACCCAGTTTGCAAATAAAGTGTTTCTCCTCCTCCTCCCGCCTTGTGCATCACTTCAGTTTTTGGAACTGACGTCACGTGCGACTGCGGCCGGTCGGGCCGCTCTTGCGCGCGCCCAGACCGGCATCGGCTGTGGTGCGACGAGAACAGTGACGTCAAATGCGCCTTCCCGTCATGGCGGCTGCTCTCGTCGTTCGCTTCATCGAAACCTAAACTGACACGAATAAACGGAGCTGTTAAGTAATTATTTATGCTGCGTTCGACAATCTCATGCGCCATTCTATGGTTAATGGGCTCGTAGGCACCTATTGGCGATGAGATGTTTAAATGGCACCCCCTGGCTCTGACGTCGGCTTAGGGACTCGCGCCGCTGTCGTCTGCTAAACTCCGATTGTGAGGGCAGCAGTGCCTGGGCTATAAATCCCCCGCTTTGATGCTTGCGTGCATTGAAAAGCGTGTTTCTGCTAGTTCAGTTATTTTGTCACCTTCTGATACATAGGAATGATTTCAAACTGCATCCCCCACAAGTTTGCACCACACGAGGAGAGAGAGAACAACTTTCTTTAGAGAATTGACCAAATCATCGTGTGTAACGCGTGTTTTCTAGCTTATTTCCGAGGTTCAGCGCTCATAGCACCTAGATAAGTATTCAAAATGCGTAGGCTTCCCTAAAAGTATTTTTGAGATGCTTTTATGAAGACTCAACAGTCTAATGCTACGTACCAAGCAGCGGGCCCCTACACAGGCATCGCACAGCAGGAAATAAAGCGGCTGTCTTTTCTCTTTTCTATTTCTTTTGTTGTTGAGCCGACGCTACAGGTAAGGTATCCGGCTGCGCCAAAGCGTGTCAGTTGCCTTTGGAGTGCTCGCAGATTTACTTTCACTAAAGTTACGTCTAGACGTCCTTTTTCACAGTGGCTCTGGCTGGGCAGTTAGCGGAAGAAGTTCGTTTGGTTGGCTAAA
Organism: Haemaphysalis longicornis; assembly: GCA_013339765.2. Taxonomy (NCBI): domain Eukaryota; kingdom Metazoa; phylum Arthropoda; class Arachnida; order Ixodida; family Ixodidae; genus Haemaphysalis; species Haemaphysalis longicornis. The sequence goes on along the minus strand of CM023452.1, from coordinate 75,006,952 downwards.
AATCAAGGGATCTCCCCTATGGAGTTGTGAAGCAGGCGACTGGAGCGTATAGACGCAACCCTAGCCTCAACCTTCCAAAACACCTTTTGCCGTTCGCCTTACCGCATTAGAGACCAGTGACCTCTTAAAATACGGCTCGCAGTAATGTTTGCTGTCCTGAGTGGTGTTTCGGAGAAAGCGCCTGTGGATGCAACCGCGCCGATGCCTGTCCACCCCGTGTCGACTCTGTTTCAGCCGCCATCGTGTTCCGGTGAGGCCGTTGACTTGTATCTGATGAATGTTTTTTTTTCTGTTCCCAACGCATTAATTTCTCTGCGCCGTCACAAACGTCTTATTAGGAGGTTTGGGGTGTTTGGGAGGCTTACATTGTGCGGATATTTTCTTCAGGCTGTGTAAGGTCCACTTATGCGGTCAGTAGCCAGGCGCGCAGGCTGCGCGTGAGAACCCGCCACTCTGTCTGGTGGCTCAACACTGTGGACTCTACGCGGCAGCCGTCGCCAATTTGTCACGGCACGCACGGGAGACGGACTGTCTGGCCGACCGAATACCACAGGGATAATCCCCCATTGAAAACGCAGACGGCGCCCGCCGGGTTCCGAGAATCGTCGGAGTGGTGCGCAGGGAGGGGTAATTGCCGACGTCGGAGCGTGCGCCGCGCGAGCCTCCATTGTTACGCGCTCCGTCGGCACTAGTGCACTGTCGCCGCCTTTCGCCCTCACCCCGCGGGGTGGCGCGCGCTGCTCCTCCGCGAGCGGGCCGTGACCGAAAGATGGTGGCGCCTCATTGAATATTCCGTAGCGCACTGAGTGACAGCTGTCTACGTGAATTTGGGCACTCCCTTCCGCGCGTAGCAATGCTACAGGGGCGTTCCCGAGAGAGCGTGAGCTCGAGGTGTTATAAGGCCGAACTTGGCCGTTAGAAATCGTTCTTGTCTGAGCGCTGAGCTGGGCAGTTCCCGGTGGGACAAGGAGTCTCGACCGTTAAAGCTAGGTTGGGATTTGTGAGCCCCCTAGGCTAGAGGTTAGGATCGCGTCGGAAGTTTAGGGTACAGTGCCGTGCCGGGCAACTAGACGGATCCTGCGGCGAGACAGTGTCTCGGCCGTCGTTTCTCGAGCGGTTTGTGTACGCTCCGAGGATAGGAGAGTTAGACGAAGTTTGAAAAGCTCCAGTGATTTGTACGCACTTAGAGCTAGCGTCTAACTGCAGTTTGAAGTTTTTCCCTTTATTACTCATGTACCCAGTTTTCCTACTGTAAATAGCTGTATATAAACTCTTCGTTTCATTTAATCAACCCCAACGCCTCGAGTTCGTCAATTCGACCGCCACCTCCAAGAACTTCAACACCATCGCCCTGCCAGCCTCCTGCCAAATCAACCGGAGCCCGGGTGGTTGGGTTCCTGATCGCTACCGGACTTCGGGGAAACGAACCACAACCATCTTTACTGGCTGTATGGCGTACATTCCCTTATTCACAAAGTGGTAATTATGGCTACGGCTGAGAAGGTGCTTATACGCAGCGTGCCTTGTTTATTCATATGTAAATAAAATGAGAACGTTTGTGCTACGCCACATCGATCGAGCCCCAGACAACGTTTTCCAGAGTACTCGAAGGCGGCTTTTGCGATCAGAATTTCTATCGAAACCATGGTTATCATAACGAACTGACTGTCAACCCGAACAATTATGACATAATTACGGGTCGAAGACTTGATATACTCGCTAACGAACGCAGTATAGGTGCATATATTACAAGAAGCGAGACCGATTAATATTTCCAAACAGCTCTTTATTGTTTTCCAACCCTTCTAGGCGTAAATAACTAATTCTGGATGGTGTTCTATGATTTAAAGAAAATTACTCTTACTCTCTTGTCCTGGACTGAGGACCTGGCCCACTAATCAGCTCGATTTTCCTGTAAATAAAGTTTTCTCCTCCTCCTCCTATTACTCCTCCTCTTGAGTGCAGTTTTGGTATAAAGCATACCTGAATAGTGGGAAGAAATAGTTGTGGGAAATGTACCGAAATAACCCTCAAGGTCTGAACAAACATAACGTTACTGTATCTTTACCGTAGACGTGACTCGTTTGCTCAATAAACCTCCATACTGGTTAGAAGCCTGGTATAAAACTATAAAACCAGTACGCGCTTATACACACAGTGGGTTATTTGCAACTCAACCTACAGTTTTTGCCGCCCATAGTGCATGTCGGGATACTTTCATGTCATGGCAGCGTAAAATGATGTGATACAATACTTTCGAGCGTTCGGCAGGTTTGCAAAAACTGTTTTACCTTACACATGATTACCGGGAATCGTAATGACTTCTGCCAAAGCCTACAGCACCGAAGGCATGAAATTTGTTGTGAAATCGCTGTTGTCGTTTACTAGCAGCAGGCTGTTCCCTTTGATCTAAAGATTGCTTAATACAGCCGCTGAAGCCTAGCTCCGACTGACTCTACGCGCTCCGCACAAGAACGGCTTCTCAAGGGATGGGGCGACGCCGGCAACGTTCCTTTCGTAGCGGTATCCAAAACTGTACTTTAACTCACGCCTTCGACTAACGTATGTTATTTTAAGTGTATTATTATGATAAAAGGTTACGCACCCACAAAATCTGGTGCGGAAAAGCAGCACACGTCAACCGAGCGCAAAGAAACGGCAGAGAGAGCGAGCCCAAGTGAAGCAGACGACAAATGCGAGAATCCCTAAGCCGACGTCACGGAGGCGCGCTTCGCAGCGCTCACTGCCACTAGCCGCGAAAAAAACGTAACACAAGAACTTTGGGTCAGTGTTCCTTTTTAAACACGTATGTTTAAACGCGAAAGAGTACCAGAGCTTTTTAAAATAAAAAATACATACCAGATTGGTTTTTGCGATAAAAAATGGCCGCGTATCTGCTTCTTTCGTTGCAAATGTCGACGCAAGACGATAGTTGACTGACGCCCTGCAAGTAAACTCGTCCCTTATCTTTCCCGTTCACCTCTCATGCTGTTCCTCTCCAGTCGTGTTCCTTCCAAGATAACACGCTACAGGTTTGCTCAAGTCAATTCAAATTTACCGCGTTCCACGGCTCTAAGTCGGATGCCTCGATGCCAGCGCTGCCGTACGGCGGAGACGCGCGTGAATCGAGGCACCCGACTACAACGCTTATAGAACCACATTGCCCTACTCCACGAGCGTTCCGAGTCAGAAGAGGTTTAGTAGGGGCGGGGAGAATGCAGTTTTTTCGCCTTTTCAAACGAAAGAAACGAATACGCGGCTATTTTTTAGCTCCCTCATATGGCTGTAATAAAGTGAAGAAACGGACGTCGTAATGTGTATGCAGTGCAGAAATTTCATATCTCTATGGCCTGGGCGTTGATAGCACACATTATACATTTTCATTTCGGGAGGGATGTCATGTCAAAAATGCTACTCACCCTTTCAGTGGATTGTTAGAACAATATCCTGAAACCTTTTTTTTTACGTTTTCATGGGTAATATTTGTCAGCAAAAAAACCACCTGGATATATCAACGGGCTTAATTTTATACTGAAATACGTAAAAAGACGCACTTTACCCCAAATCAGCTTTTAGACGTTGGTGCGTTCTATCTTTATGAGCAAAGACCAGTTAGGTATGTAAATATGCCTGCCATAAAAGGAGGAGTTTAGGAAAAGAAAACTATTTCAGCCCTTTCCGCAGCAGCGCGTAGAAAGAAAAGCGAACGCTACTATGTTTTAAGGGATATAAATAGCTGCGACGCAAACACTTTCAATATACAGTGTCTACGTTTTGTGGCTATTACTCCTCACCGCTAAAAGAAAAAAATTACACCCATCTCCCCGAAGGGAACCATGAATAGGATGCGGAGTGTCATGGCGGTTCCGTTTGCGTTTCCGTTATGTTGGTTAGCCAAATTTGGTGGAAATGTAGGGAACCCCGTAATGCTCATATATCCTACTCATGGTTCCCTTCGGGGAGATGGGGTGTACTTCTCCTTATTGCATGCGTATATACGCGAGTGAGACGAGATTGAGGTGGTATCTAAAGGTCTTTATTTAGGTTTGCACGTCTTCTTACTTTGAGTATGACGGCCTTATGGTCGCTGAAGTGCACAGTCAGTGGATCTCGTAGCAGGGGTTGTATGTAGTCGTCGCCGTTGCAGGTGGTAAAGACTAGATCGATACACGTTCCGTGGATTGTAGTTGGCTCTCTCGATACGCACTGCAGCGAGTGACGCGATGCCATGTACTGCACTATCCAATCGCTCTTGGTGATGTCGACATTAAAGTCTTCCACGAGAACTGAACGGATCCATCGTGTCTGTAGATTTCTTCTTGTAGTCACCCATTGCCTCGTCGATGTATCTTTCCACGTTTGTACGCGAGAGGTTGGGTGCGATGTACATTGTCATTGCGCTGATGCTCTCACTTAATTCCGTCAGCACACTCACTGACGGGGCTGGTGCTTCCATCCTACTTCATCTGAAGAATCACGGAGTCAAGCGCAAGCACAACCGGAGTTCTTGTTGTTGTTGTAGCTGTTCCTCTTCTATGGCACGTACCCACGTGGGGGATTGGCCAAGAAACAGTGGTGTGCGGACGCCAGACCACCGCCGACGCCGCGGGACATACTCCCGAGCATAAGACGTGGGGAATTTGCCAAGAAACGGTGGTGTGCGGACGCCGGACCACTTCCGACGCCGCGGGACATACCCCCGAGCATAAGACGCTCTGCATCTAAAAAATCGGGCCATCTCCACTAACGTGAAATGATATTTTTCGGTTGCTGAACTTGTTAAAGCGTGCACTGACATGGGCTTTCATCAGTTCCAATTTCTGTTTATGTGACAAGGCACTTAGCGGCTATTCAACGCAGCAGTTCACCGGGGTTGCGGTAAACAACCCATGATTTTTTGTTTCGTGCGAGCCCCTAAACTCACACAATGCCGTCGCTGACCGCAGGGTATAACCCGTACAAACAGAAGTGCTGATCAAGTCTTTTCCAGAGATTTCCGTTTGGGGTGAATACTGGAATTCTCATGCAACGGTGCCAAGATAGCACTGAGACCCGGTTGTATTATTACAATGTGTACTCGACTCTTAGGCGGCTCAAAGACCCCCAACGGAATTCGTTTCGCACAGAATTGCGTTTTCAATCTGCAGGTTGTTAATACTTGTCTGACAAACTTTTGCGATATACGCGGATCTGCCTCCCAATGGTTTCATCTAAGTGGGCAAAAAATGCCGAGGCGCCAAGAATAAACACACTTATACATTGCATGCTTCGCCACTCCCGAGGTTTGACGTTAGTGGAGAATGCACGTTTTTTTTTTCTTTTAGTGATTCAGTGATGTCGGTCGTGGCGTTGTCGGTTGTGGCTCTTGCGGATGTATTTTGAGTGTCAGTTCGCTCACTCAACAAGATTCTCTGGGTTAGCGCCCCTTTCCAGGCCAATCCCCCCGAGTGCGTATAAGCCACCTTGTGACACCGCGACCACCACTCAACACACTGCATTGTTAAGCGCTCCTGTTGGGGTTAGATAAAGAAGAAGAAGAAGAAGAAGAAGAAGAATGCAGCGAGGCAGTGAACGCCAGGACGCCGAGCTCCGTTCGGAGGGCCGAGAGAACAGCCCCGAGGGCGCCTTCCAATCGAACGAATCAGTGAGCCGCAGCCTGGACTCGGCTTCGTTGTCGGTGTCTACATTTACGAGCGTCGAGACACGGCCGCAGTCGCCGGTCGGGGTGCAGCCTTACAAGCCCCGCCTCTTGCCCTGTCTGGCTATAGGCGGTGTCGGCATGCTCATGGTCATCTCAGTCGTCGCCGTCACCACTTATGAGCTGCACGAGGGCGGGGCCATAATCGCCTTTTTTGGCCGCTCCGTAACGCTGCTCAGGTCCAGAAACGGCTCCTCGCTCAATGACGTCTCTTCCGGAGTGAACAGCTCCCATCTCATGAGACATGAGATTAACATGGACGTCGCCGAAACCGACTGCAAGACGGACTTGTGTGACTGGACGCAGAGCTACCTGCGCGGGCGCCTTAACTCGAGCGTGAGTCCTTGCGACGACTTCTACGGCCACGTCTGCTCGGCGAAGTGGGTAGAGCGTGGCTTGGACGTGCAGTCCAGGTCGTACCGGGAGCGCACTTCCGGTATGATGATGCTGGACGTCGAGAAGTTCTTCGGGGATTATCTGAGGGAGAACCAAGAACGCTACCACAAGCTCCCTGGGGTGTTTCTGCACCAGGCCATCACCCTGATGTCTAAGTGTCGGTCAGAAGAGAAGGACGATAACAACCTTACGTCCATGCGGAGCCTGCTGGAAGACTACAACCTTGGAAGCTGGCCCTACAGAAGGGCTCCTCGCGGCGTCAGCATCGTCCACCTTGTCGGCGTTTCTGGACCGCGACCTCGGTGTGTTCCCCTTCGCGAGGGTTTTCCTCCAGAGGACATTCGAGAACGATCGGGAGTACACAGTTCACATCGACGCCCCAAGCCTCACGTTGAAGAGGTACAATCTGGCCTATCTGGATGACTCACCCGAGAACTTCACGGCGAAGGTAGCTCTCGTGTTGTCTCTCTTCGGCAGTGAGCGAAATGTGACTGGCCAAGCAGAAGGTCTCGCGCTTCTCGAGGAAAAGCTCCACAGCATAACGGCGGCGACACGCCCCACCGAGTTTCCGAACAGACTCAAGCGTGTGGAAGATCTCAACGCCAAGGGAAAGTGGGACTGGAAGGTGTACCTAAACGTTCTTTTTCAGGACATAGAGCCGGTCGAAAACGACAAGCCGGTGGCCATAGTGAACCCGGAATACGTGAGCAAGATGACGTCTATTCTTAATGAGACGGACACTTTGACTCTCCTGAATTACTTGGGCTACCGCCTTGTGGTGCACGTGTCACCGCTACTGGCCAAAGCTGGCAGCCCGCTTTTGCGCCTGAGCCACGACAACTACCTGGAGTTTGTTCCAGAGCGACTGCAGGCGTGCTTGCATATGGTGGAACGAATGTACAAGCACGGAATGCGCTTCTTCGGTCGGATGACATTCAGCAAAAACAACTCCACGCTGCTGCTGAAGCATTACGACTACAGCATGTCGAGGCTGGAGGTGCAAATCAAAAACAGCATGGCTGACCGCCTTCTCTCGTCGTCGTCGTGGCTCGGCCGCTCGGCGATAGGAATCGGCGTCGACAAGCTCCAAAGCATGCGCTTCGTGTTTTTAGGCAGCACCACTGACATAAACACCGTTGCGAACTACTACAACTTCAACTCGCAGCCACTGGACCCGAGCCGCCTGGTAGAGAGCTACCGGGATCTTCAAGCCGCCACGATGAGCGCTTACTGGGAGTCGAAGCCCCCCAAGGATGATCTCGACGCGAGGTACGACCATTCAGCCCTTGCGCCGGGATACGAATACTACACCGGCCGAAACGTGCTCTTCATCCCCCACTCCAACATCGCCTTCCTTAACGACCTCACGAAGAGCATTGAGCCCATTTTCTTTCCCCTGATCTTGACCGATGTTCTGCGTGGAATGTTTGAGTCCGTGGACAGACGCGGGTGATTTCGTGGACCAAAACCTCGCAGTGTCTGCCTGGTGGAGCTCGGAGGAGAAGACCAATTTCTCCAAGTTGGAGCTCTGCTTTCAGGACCAGTATCACGCCGAGATGAGCAAGCTAATCGGAAACGAATCCGAGGCGCGGATTAGACTGGAGGAAAACGTAGCGGACAACGCCATTCTGGGCCCGCTATACGACATGTACATCAAGAACATAGCGCCTCGAAGCGGCGATGAACGACTGAAGGTGACCGTGGACGAGCGACAGCTGGACATGGAGCAGCTGTTCTTTGTCCTGTACGCCGTAGGTCTATGCGACAACCCTAACCGTGACAGTTGGATACGGAAGCTCAGGTTCGGCGAGATTCCCGGCAAGCTCCGGGTCAACATTCCGTTGAAGAACTTTCCCAAGTTCTCGAAAGCCTTCCATTGTCCGACAGGCACGCCTATGAACCCCACACAGAAGTGCACAGTCTGGTAAACTGTACTTTAAGGGCGCAAAGGGCATAGAAGCGCTGTGCCTAGCTGTGCTTCGAATTAGAATACTGTTGTGCATGAACCTACAAACATTTATCAAAACATCAGAGCAGGAGATAAAAATATTCTAGTTGATTCTTACATATCTGTCACGTGCTGCAAAGTATAAAAGGCGCTGCCTGGTGGGCGCTGCACAGCGGCACCACTGAGCTCCGGCTGAGATGGGCTTTGCAGGCAGAGACAAAACCTCAGTGAATTGACAATAATATTTGGCAATAAATGACCACAGTCTGGCAAAGTGAAGATGGCGGTCACTGCCAACTGCAAGTGATAAATTCTGCGTTCTTGTCTCCCGTTTCACACCATTTGAGGTCAAAACTAGCGTGTCGGCCTTCAGATCGGAAGTGACAAAAGGTGTGGGGGCTCTTGACGACGTGCTAGGGGCCGTGTTAATACTGCACGACCCTTGTTGTAGGCTATAGTCTCCTATGTGGTAATGCTAGGTGCTAGAAGTATTACCCAGTCACTGCCAGATGTGACGGTATGCACATGTTGTTTGAGTGTGCGCCACTTTTTTTGATCGAGTGGCGGGAACCCGGCAGTGGTACTCATTCGGCTTATTAAGGGTGCGCACACCAAGTTACCTCTTCCGTTACATAATAAGGGACATCAGTAAAGACTACTAATGAGTAAAGGAATCATGGTGTCGCTCATCATTCCGTTCCTACAGTTGGCCGTCTTTGGAGGTGCGGGATGTGATGATGATGAGAGAGTATATGAGGCGCGTGTACGCGAGAAGGCGCCATTTGGGAGTTTTGCGCCTAAAAGTACTCCCGGATTTTGAGAAGCGTCGTAGTGGAAGAGTTAGGATTGACTTCTTAAAAGTTGGAATAATTATCTTTACTCTGCCCGCGAAGATTCGTCATGCAATGTTGAGCAGGCTTTTTTTCTGGTTTGAACAGGGTTCTGGGAGTGACGGAATGAAGGGTTAGCGAGTTTGATCTGTGCATGTAACGTCCCCCGAAGCTGTTCTTTAGAAAGTGTAGGGAAAAAATTTCACCATCTTCCCGTGGGGGGAACCCTGAGGAGGATGCGAAGCAGCAGTGGGGGTTGGTTGGTGTGTAAGTAGAGTTGAGGTAAGTAGTGTGAGTAGAGTTTGTGTGGGGTGTTAGAGTAAGGAGACGCGTGGAAGGGTGAGGAGGAGGATGGAGGAGAGACGCGCATGCGCAGTGGAGTAGCGCGCAGCGCGGGTGCACACCTGGTTTATACGGCTGTGAGGAGGAGAATGGAGGAGAGACGCGCATGAGCAGTGGAGGTGTGGACGGCGCAACAACGAGGTACGGAACAGTCTCGACCATAAGCATCCTACGCGAAGATGGTGTAATTTTATTGGAGGGGGGTGTTAGAGTGGAGAGGCATCAGAGAGAGAGAGAGAGAGAGAGAGAGAGAGAGAGACGTTGTACGTTGTATGAGTGTCTTGATTTAGGCATTATCATCATCATGTTCAACGCAGGTGCATAGGTCGGCGTACTCACTCGTGAGTACACTCATTTGTACTCATTTGTACTCAAACTCACGAGTGAGTACGATGATGAGTGATCACACACCCAGAAAAAAATAGTGAGTACGATGGCGAGTGAGTATAGGGGTAAGTCCACTACTCGTGAGTACAGTACTCATGAGTACACTACTCATGAGTATGAGTACTCATGAGTACAGTATTCATGAGTATGAGTACTCATGAGTTTGAGTACTAATGAGTATGAGTACTCATGAGTACACAGTACTCATGAGTATACATCACTCATGAGCACACAGCACTCATGAGTACAATACTCATGAATACTGTTTTTGCGAGTGCTTGCACTCTTGAGTATATGCACTCCTGAGTACAGTAGTGCAAACAGTAGTGCAAACAAGAAAACGGACGACAAAAGCTGCCACCCGAAGACACGCAGATAGACGCAGTTTACGGCCACGGCTGCACCGACAACCCCCGAGCTCCCCTGAGCCCGACCCGGCCTGAGAACAAGAGGAGACACCAGACGCAACGCGAGTGCTTACGTTCCGTTTTGCTTTGTCACATGCACTTGCCTTCGCGCAGTAAGTCGCCCAACAACAGTGCACCGCGTCAGACGTTTTCTTCCTCTGTCCTGATTTATATGTAACCTGTGTTTTTCTAATCAATTAAACAATTTATTTTTTCTACTTAGTCTTTCATTCGAGCTACGACCTAGCTAACAGTGCAGATAAGTTGATTATTCGTGAGTAATGCAAATTGAGTACTCTTGAGTACAGATTGAGTACTCATGAGTGCAGAATGAGTAGTACTCATGAGTGCAGAATGAGTAGTACTCATGAGTGAAAAATGAGTAGTACTCATGAGTACAGATTGAGTACTCATGAGTACAGAGTGAGTACTCATGAGTACAGATTCAGTACTCATGAGTACAGATTGAGTATGAATACTCGTGAGGAAAAATTGTGTTTTAGTACTAGTGAGTACGATTACAATGAGTAATTGATGAGTGAGTACGAGTGATTTTGTGAACAGACGAACTTTTTGAGTCTGAGTTTGATTGAGTACAGCGTGAATGAAAAAAATTGTGATTGAGTTTGAGTGAGTTCTTTCTGTTTTGCCGACCTATGCGCAGGTGACGTCGAGCTGTGGTTGTGTTCCGCTTTGATTATGACCGCCTTATGGTCTGTGAAACGTAAAGGGTTGTTGTAGTGGATGAACCCTAAAGTTGCCGAAGATGAGGTCGATGAACGTTCCCCAGATGGTTGTGGGCTGCTACAGCCCGCCGAGGCTCGCCGCCGCACGCCGCCGCCGCCGACGATGAAACGTCGAAGGCGCTTGAAGCGTGCTTGTCTCGTGCCGGCCCAGGAAGACACCGGCGACACTGTCGCTTCAGGAGCCATTAAAGGGTAAGACACCACCGGGCGTTCAGCAAGCCGAGCATGCGCAGTGGGGGTGTGGACGGCGCAGCAACAACAAGGGAGGGACATAGCTCCGACCATGAGATGCTTCGCATCTAAAAGGGTATTGTGACGTTTCGCTTAGTGACCGCGCAAGAGCAACTAACTTTTGTTTGAGAGGTTATCGTTGCGGCACCTGGTTTGAACACGGGCACAAGGGCCAGTTAGTGTCACTAGATAAGCTACAGAGTACCGTCACTGAGGCACGCCAGTGAGCAACGGCGGCCATTTTGGTGCTTATCAGTGTTGCCAGACGGCCACTTCTGCGGCCTCACCGCTCACTTTGACGAGGTCATTTGTAAACAACCCTGCCAAAGACGCCGCAACACCGCATCTTCGGACACACTTCTGCAGCCGAAATGCTGCGAAGCGCGTTATCTTTTGAATCACGTTCGGAACGACAGCAGTCGTGTGCAGCCGCAGAGCAGGGCTGACAAGCTGAGAATACCACAGTTGACCGACATAAAACGCATAAGCAACAAAATGGCGGTGCCCATGAACCGTCTCAATGTAAACAAATGTCACGTGATGCGAACTGACCAATAATCACGGCGGCGGCACAGAACAATAGGAGAAAAGAGTGCCGATACTCTGTAACCTTAACTAGTGACACTAGGGCCAGTATATTCGGGCTCACAAGGCTGCAAAGGAACCCTGGCCCAAAAGCACCCGTAAGAGCAAAGATATTTTTTAATAGATAGGTTTAGTATATAAAGTCACAGCTCCAATAAACACCGTCGACACAGGACAGAGGGCCCTTGCACCGTCCTTGTTCTGCGTCCCCCCTTTAATTCGAGTAAGGTTTTTGTGATCAGAATCGATGCGTTGGTTAGTTGTGGTGTGGGCGAGAATTACTTTGAGCCACTGAATTGTACTTTTACACTTCCGCGTCGCGGTGCCTTTCGAAGTTATCGAAGCAATGGAAACGTATGTTTGGCACTTGGAGTGTCTTGCTACCTATAAGAAGTACATAGCCCTATTGGAGAAGTACATAGCCCTATTGGCGCGGGCAGACTGCTGAACTGCGCGATAAAACCAGAGAAATGGAAAGGCTGTGGCCTCTCCATGTTCGCAAGGACATCAGTGTGCAACGTCTTTCTAATAAGCAAAATATGGTATGTGTTTCCGATGCTGCACTGTTCGCGTGGTAATGTACAGGCCTTGCACCGGGTGTTCGCAGTACTAATCTGGGAATCGACCTGGGAAAGAACAAGCCGCACGAACCTCTTTCGGTGCGCGCGTCAGGGGGCCTTTCTTTGTTCCATTCGTTTTTGCGGCAAGTCACCAATCTATTTTTGTTCTTTCGTGATGTGAACGATCCTTTCTGGCGGGCTGTGTGTCAGCTGAAGTTATCGAGGGCATTACCTGAATGCTGTTACGTCTGCATTCATTTCTGTCGGAGCAATCAAGGGCTACTTCTGTGAAGTGGTTCAAGCGACCTAGTTTTTGCGTGCAGGCTTCAGTTTAGAGTACTTATCAAGCGTTACGCGAAAAAGTTGTACCGCGATTCGGTTGACATTGTACTACCTGTGCCGTTGTATACGACAGTGTACCGTGCATGGCCTGGACAGGACGTGCTCAAACGTATAAAAAGAATGGCGGTACCGCCATGGGTTAAGTAGTTTTTTTTTTTAAACTTCACGGGGGTGTCCTTCCAGTAAAAAAATCCGCACCTAATTTCACTAACGGGAAACCTGGGGAGGGCAAAGCATAGAGTGTATAAGTGTATTCAAAGATTGTAAGTCTCTCTCTCTCTTGCCACACGGCGTGCGCTGATTTGGCGCCGGAGAAGCGCCGGAGGGAGGGAGAAATCGCGCGCTTGCTGATGTGGTGGCGCCCTCTCACGTTAAATCGGATTTAAAGGAGCCATGAAGAGAAAACACAAGTTTGGTTCATTCGAAAGATTGCCTCGTTAGAACCATAACGACACCACTTATAACGCAAACTTCGCTCAAATAAGCTACATAATTAGGAAAAACGGGGAATGGTCATGCGACCCACCAGCTCATTTCCCGCAACAGAACCTATGCCGTCACATGGGCTAAGCTCTGCGATTGGCGGAGGCCGGGCAAAAAGCAAACGCATGTTAAGCAGGGCTTACAGCTTGCATAGCGAGCTAAATGCCCGTGAAAACATACTGCACATTGTTTTCATGACAAAGAACGGTGGAGTAACGGTTGAAGGTCCGAACGAACTCGCAAGCGTGTGCGCCAATGCGTACGAAACTAGCGCGCCGGCCGAGCTCGACATCTCGCCGTCGCGCAGACGAATTTTCGGGTTCGAGGCTCTTCGGGGCCAACGAACCGTTCCAGCACGCACAGCCGCGACCTTGCTTCGTATCGTAATCCCTTCACAGGAGGTTGGCCGTCATATCGCCAACCAGCAAGGTAAAAATAGAAACGAGGGGAGTAAGGAACAGCAAGAAGCGACGAGATAGTGCCAGTCGTCGCGTAAGTTTCGAATGGTGTTGGTTTGCTGCTGTCGTTACGAGCTCGTTTCCAGTTTACAACCACTGAAAACTTCAGTTTGTTCAGTTACGGCAGGGACCCTTACGTTAGCTCACTCCTGGAACATGCTGGCGCTCGTTGCCGACTTCGTCAAATCGCTCTGACCTTGGGGAAAAAAAATGCCGCAAACACCGCGCATTGACGCTCGTATCTTTCTGGTCGAAGCAGAGAGCTCGCGCGAACGGCTTTTCCATACACGACACCGGCCAACTGGCATAAGTGATACTGCTACTGAAATTGAACTATTATTAACCGTAATCAAAATACGGCACATACGTACAGTCTATATTCGTCCGTCGCGACGGGGCTGACGAGGCAGCGGTTGCCGACGGCTGGGCGTTCGTCTGTGTGGCTATCGCGGAATGGTCGCTTTCCCGTCCACCGCGTATCCCACAACTCTTGCCGCTCGTGCACTTAGAAGCCATTGAGCGTTTTTGTGGTGTGAGGTTGTTAAATGCAAGCCCGAGCTCCTCGGCGAGAGTTTTGTTCTCCGGATCAGGGCGATTCCATGACTAGGGCTGCGGGTGCACTAGGTTTTACTAGTATTTTTAAAATGGCCGCCGTCTCGATCGACTCCCGCGTGTGGGTGCTATATGGAGTCGACATACTAAGTATCTGTTTCATGGACCGGCTCTATGACGCCATTGTACACGTCACGGAATGTTCAATTTTAGCGGGAGATTTAAAATTTTGGCTTAAATTGCCTTATTTATCAGTGAATAAAGCATCATTTGCTTCCGGGAAAGCGCTTGGGGTACTATGAAACACCTAATCTTTCGAATAAAACAAACTTTTGTTTTCTCTTCATGGCTCCTTTAAGAAATTGGCGTGCCCCAACTGCCCCACTTTGGGGTAGTGGCAGGGGTCAACGCGAGCCCAGTGCAATACCCCCACCTCGCTTAGGAGGCTTGTCCTCGGTGATCAACGAGGCCCCGGCAGCAGGTAAGTTCAGCTTTTCTTGCTTCGACCGACCAGCCGACACCATCAGGCCTAGCGCCGATAGGCGGTGGGTATTTGAGTGTAACCCGTCTACTTATAACCCGTCTACAATCAGCTTCTGCTTGTGCTTGACGTTTGCTGAAGCGAAAAGGGAGTGTTCCACAAATCTTTAAATCATATTAGTTTATTTTGAACCGGTTTTATCCATTATTCGCATTTCTTTCATTACGCGTTACGTTCTAGCGCGAGGCGGTGGAAAACAAGCGTCCCGGTGTTTTAGTACAGTTACTACAGGAGAGGACGACAGCTCGAGCCAATAGGGTGCTTCGCCCCTAAAACATTTATCGAGCCACTAAAGTGGGTAGTGTGTCTCATTGGGAGTGCTTCCATAACATGTAAACGCGTTGAGAGCAAACGCCGCAACATTCAGCTCGCCGACCGTCTGTGCACGTCACTCCGTTTAGTCCTCCTTCAACGTCTCGGTGTTCTTTAAAGGGGCCATGCAGACAATACACAAGCTTAGTTCATTTGAACGATTGCCTCGTTAGAATCATACTGACACCCCTTTTTACATAAACTTAGCTGAAATAAGCTATATAATTAGGAAAAACGGAATGGCCATGCGGCGGCTCACTAACTCATTTTCCACAACAGAACCTATGATGTCACATTCCCAGCTCTGCGATGCCATGGCCGGCAAAAACAAACGCAAATTAGGCAGGGCTTATAAGGAGCTATTTGAGCTTAAATTTAGGGCACATTCTGTTTAGAGGAGTAAGAAATGGGAGGTGAAAAATTAAAGTTACGAACGAACACGTAAGCACCGAAACAGTTATACCCGGGTACTACTTAAGAACGGCAACGGAAGTTGCCGCTGTGCCTCATCACCGCAGCCGGATGTTACTCCGCGCGGCGCAAGTAGTGCGTTACTGGGAATATTTTGCATATGGCAGGAGCCGTTTCGTGATTTTTTGGGCTTAATCTGCTTATAAATTACTGCAGTAACGACAAACAAACTACGTGAGAAAAGGCATACGACATCACGCATTCATAGCAATCTCCTTTCAAAACGAGCGCGCCCATTGACACCCGGCCTGGTCCGCCGCTTAGGCGGAGTGATACCGCACATGAGCTATTGCCGTTCTTAACTTGTTCCCGAGTGTAGTGCAGAACTTTGCCGGCTGACACTGCCTAACAGAGCCGTCCGACGCATTTGACTTGCCGGACACAACACTTACCAACTGACATATTTATAAGCGGCACGTTCACTTACGTGGCCATGTTTCTCCAGTCATAGCTTACATTTTAGGAAAAGATTATAGCCCTAACAAAAATAAGGCAGTCATAGAAGTCCGGCCAGAAGCTAAGTGCGAACACTGGCACCTCAATGGTATTGCAGCGCCGTCTACGAAAGTGGGCGATAAACAAAGTAACCAAACGGCCGTCTGTGAGATGGGAGCAGCCTTGGTCAGCAGGCTAGTATTCGTTTTAAGGCCCTGCTCTGGATACTTCATTGTCGACGTCCTGAAACGCCCGATTTGGCGGTAGAATTGAAATTTTGGCTTAAAATGTCTAATTTCTCGGTGGCACACGCATGCGCCGCTGGGTCGGCAGCCCGGCGTCGGAGCTCGTGGTTCTCCCTGCGTCCTTCGTGTGTCTGCGCTGTCAATTTTTGTTTGAGACTGAGGAAGCGGGCCGGGGCGGCCTGCTTCTATGATTTAGGCGAAAAGCGAAATTGCCCGTGTGTTCGAGGTTTCAGTGCACGTTAAATATCCCCAGGTGATCAAAATTAATCCGGAGCCCTCCACTACAACGGGCCTCATCGCCTGTGTAGCACGGCGCGTTAAACGCCAGAGTCAATCAATCAATCGAGACTGAGGAAGAGCGAGCCGTTAGGCTCAGAAAACGCCGGAGAAGCGGAACCAAGACCATCTACAGAGGCAGGCTTTGGACGGATTGTATAACAAACGCAGCAAAATCAAAGCTTCACCGAGTGAAACCAAGACTCAACCAGACTAAGCCAAGCTTTTGCTTTGCATGTCCAGGGTTAACTGAACTAAGCCAGAGCCATTTTTTCCTTTGTCCTGTGTATTCTAGCGTTTTTTTTAACATAATGAACATGACGTGCTGCACCTCACTGCGGAAAATTACGAAGATTGAGGGGAGACAACACGACACGGCAAGTGCAGCCCAGCATGGAATACCAACACCCTATTAAGAAGAAATACGTTGCATGGCGCGCCGAAGGGCAACGTGAAAGCTGCCTAACGTTGATGCATCAACATATGACGTTAGGTTTAACGTGAAATTTGATGCCCAACACCGTCTACCGGCACTCACTTAAAAAAAAATGGCCTCGTATCTGCTCCTTTCGTTGCAAATGTCGCCGAAAGACGATAGTCGATTGGCGACCCTGCCAAGTAAAGGCCTCCCTTCTCCTTCCCGCTCACCCCTCACGCTGTTCCTTTCCCTTCTCGGTCCTCCCAACATAACACGCTACAGGTTTGCTGAAGTCCATTAAAATTTAGGCAGCGTCTGGAACCCCGCGCGGGGCACGAGATTGAGCCCCTCGCAACGGCTCCTGCCCCGCGTGACGTCATATACACGTCATAGTGACGTCATATCAACAGCAATTGTTATTATATTGCGTACTAAAATGAAAAAAGCACATTTTTTTTACATTTCAATAAAAAATTACAAAGTTACTCATTTGCTAGAAGTTTATAAAGAATTTTTTTGTTCGTTCTTGGCGGAAAGCCGCCGATCCTCCCGCTGCTGGCGGTCGCCGGTATGGCGTATCCACGGCCGCTGGATGAAAGGCGCACTGAAGTTGCGTGCGCTCTCATTCAGTGGCCGTGGCGTATACGAAACACGACCGGTCGTGATCCGAAAGCCGTGAATGCCTGAATTTCTTGGGTCGACAACGTTGATAAAGCAGAGTTGACAGAGTTAGACGCACTATCAGAATGTGCGAGAACGTTGCCGTATGCGGGGATCAAGCCAGCTTTTCCACACGGTAGCGAAATCCGCTCTCGAGTAATGCTGACCTGTGACCGTCTGTTGTATGCCGATGGTACCTGCGTTAGACGACATCGCGCAGCCGAGTGGCCCCGTTCGAACAACCCACGTCCCACGCAAGAAAAGACACCGTCCGAGCGTGATTATGTGAGCCTGCTGCGGCATGTCCGCGCGGCGGTATCTGCTATCAACAGTTTGCACCACGGGAAGTTCAGAATGCTTTAAATGGGTGGCCTGAAATTGCGGTGTGTTTTCAAAATGACAGCAGCGTGGAACGTACAGTGCTCAGGACGTAGGCTAGACGCGGCCACTGATATTTTACTGGTCGCATGTGCGCATTACCATTGCAAACCACGGATAGCTAGAAAAGGTAATCATTGGTGTCCCCACACATGTACCGCGTACAACCCAGCACAGTAGTTTCCCCTTTAAGGAGATTAGCAAAGAAGACCCGAAAGTCTGCAGTTTGTCCGCTTGTTGTATATATTTTCGAGTGGATTGAATTGTGGCTTAAAATTGTTTACCCCGAAATACGTTTTGTGCGCGGAAAAGTCTGGTGATCATGAGCTTCTTGCATCATAAATGCATGGTATTCAGCGCTTGAAAAGATTTTTCAGAAGAAATTATTGCAGCTGTAGTGGTGAGCCATTTCACTACAGTAAAATGTAGCAGAAATACATCTGCGATACAAGGATGTGAAAGAGTGAGAACATTGGCAGTCTCGTATGCCGTGGGCCCAGATTGTGGCTGGGTAGTTTCCATCATGCATTCAGCTCCTCACATTGGCACACACATGATGCTACGACAAATTAGGACCTGGGTCCTCCAAAAGGTACACTAGCTAGTCGCTTCATGCCATAGCTGCTGCATTGGCATAACCTTCGCGTCTCTGTATATGTGGCAGTATATGCTATGTTGGCCGAGTCCTCTCATGCAAAGGGACTTAATTCAGGACAGCCAGCCGATAGGGTCAGAGAAGAAGCTGTACAGACGGTAACAGGAAGGGTATACACTTGGCCGACCATCATGTCTCCAGCATATGAAAACCCATGGGTTCTACGCAGGCTCAATAGTCAACGTCAAAGAAAATCTTAATATACGCCTGGAACGTGAAAGCCTCAGCGGATTGTTTGTGTCCATGGGTATAAGCAGCGAGCACACTGCAAATGTAATTCATAGGCAAAGGTCAAGGCTGTAATGGTGAATGGTGAGAGTTTAACCAAAAGAAATGGTGAAAACATCCCAATTTCAAACGGCATTGATGTAATATGGGCACGAGTGACGTCATATGGATGTGCACTGTAAATGCAGTTATCTGTGTGTTAACTGTACGTTAGCACTCAAGTGATACGATCAAACGGAATGGAGTCCCCACTGCAATTGCCCAGTCATGCTTTTTTTTGCGGTGGGGTTAGGTTGGTGGCTGTCAATTGAACAAACAAGATTCTGTGATGTCATAGAGAAATAGCTGGAAAGTGTGTATGGAACTCCCACTGCTCTACACATTTTCTGTACTATCTTATTTGTTTGAAGTTTACAATAAAATTGATGTCATTTGTTTTTGGGCAAAGAAGTCTTTTTAATGGACGAACCTTGTATTTTTTCTTCGTAGCCTCTGTAACAGCTTGCCTACTGTGCCCCTAAACAGCGGTCGCTAAACAAATGCCCACTTGCCAGCCAGCTTCAGGGGCTTGTAACGATTTACTAGGATTTTTCATGGCCAGCATAAATTCCAAGGAATCCACGGTGGTACACTCCAGGGCAGTGCAAGTCTCAAAAGAAGTTTGACAGCAGGACTGGACACTAACACAACCAACAGGCTTCATAGGTGGAAACCAGAAGCCCACCCACACAATGCCATGCAATAAGCCAGTGCAGTGAGTCTCTTGATTTTTATGCGAGGCATTCAACGTGTGGGTCGACTAGTGAGGTCTAGCTGGCCAGTTTGGGCAACTTTTGTGATTCAGACAGCTCTCAAAGGCCTATCTAGATGTCTTGTTTTTTTCGCAAAAAAAAAAAAAAAATGCAAGCTCACAGTTGGGGATCTTGAAAGGATTGTTTAGCCTCTCCAGCAATTGTGCGAGCCTGAGGTAACCCTGCCTATAAGTGGTTCTCATGTTTGCTAGCTCCCACAGCAAGCACATGAATGCAGTGACTGAGAAAGATGGTGGCAACGGGAGAAGAGAGGGTGGTTCCTGAACAAACAGTCCTTGATCATCAAAACAGCAGAAAGATCGCTGACGACTCTGAGTCCTCGGCTGGGGTGTCAAAATACCTTCTGGCCTACGTGTACAGTGCATTCACAAACTTTTCTCTAAAAAATCTTGCGATTACACATACTCCCTTCATGGAAGGGGTTTGTTTCCGGCAAGGTGGTTGAGTTGAAATTTGTGATTAGTAACAACTCGCCATTCGTCCCTTTAAATTAGCATGCTTCCGAGCTTCACTTTAAAATCCTGCTTTTTCTAATTTACGCATAAATGGATTGATTATGGAATATTCTCTTATTTACCTCTGCTCAAATAAAACTGTGTTATACCTTAAATGCTGCTGTGTTCATGCAGGTGTAACATTCTTCAATGGTGTTGTGTGGGGTACATTAAGCTCAGTACTAATAAACTTAAAACCAGGGCAAGTGAAGTTTCCCCTATTGTTTCAGTGTGTCCAAAATATTTATAAATTTTTGTAAGCATTCTAACTGTCTACCAATACTTTGGGGGTAACTTAACTAAGCTCAACCTTTCTTCCCATGCCTTTATTATTGTTGTGCTCTACAAACACATTCCCAGCTAGAACATGCCTGCTGAATTTAGGGCCGAAACCATTCTTTTGCTATTTCACACGATTGCAGCTGTATGAAACATTGCTTTTGTTTAGTTTTAGCCTATGATTTCCAACAGGCCACTTAACTACTGTCAAAACCATTAATTGCTATTTATAACAAACAGTATTCTAACATTTTACATAAATCGTTTGGTTGTTACCTCACTTGACTTTGTTACACAGCCAGCCTGGTTCATATTTATCTAGGTATGAAGGACATGTACACAACAAATGCCTTACTGCAATACATTCACATGCCCGTCTTACAGCAAATCAGCAAGTGACAGAAGCCACACGTTTTGGCTTTCCAGCAGAGCTTTGGTGTCAACAAAAAAGGAATCTTTCTTGGCTTCTCTGCAGAGCTTTGCACGCAAGCAAAAAGAGCACTTGTTGTTTGGCTTTCCTGCAGGACTGTAATGTAGTGCTAGAAGGCATCACTTGCTTATTTGGCATTTTTTCTGTGTATTGTGCCAAGAAACCCTTGCGTTTTGTTAGGAAAAGGAACTTCACACCACAGACTGTGCAGAGAAAGTAGAGCTACTCACTGACTTTTTTCACAGCCACGGAAGTTTGGTAGAATCACTTGTCATTGACAAACACCATGTTTGCTTTCTGTCTGAGGTGTGAATCTGGGAGAGTTAGTTTATATTTAGGGGAAAAATACAGCGACAATAACAGTACTGAAGTACAAGGAAAGGTGCTTGTGATGAACAGTGTCCATGTGTTTGCAGCTTTTTTGTCCAGTTTCTTTCCCGTGTTTTTTTCATGAAGACTTGCTACAGTGCCTGATCAAGCCTGTTTTTGTGTAGCAAAAATGTCAACAGCGAAGCACGGATCAATGCTCACATGCTGCCCATTGACACCAAAGCAGAAGTACGTTCATTGGAGTCATTTTATTGTTGAAGCCTTTTACGATACATACAGCTTTCAGCTGTACTGCAATATTCACAAACTAGGTGTCCTTGGTTCCAGTTCCTGCACAAGGTATTAAGTACTCTCAGGAGAGGGTAATGTCAAGCTGTACAAGAACCATTCCCTTGTAGATGTGCTCCATAAACCGGTTTTTAGGCTTGTTAGCTTAAAAAATAGTTTCATAGGCTTGTAGCTTAAAAAATAGTTCCAGTGCCCTTTTTTTTTCAAGCTAATTACCACCACCAGAGAATGTGATTTCTAGCAGTTGAGCTCTGCTGGGTATGCATCGTTGCAAACAAAATATGGGACTACTGTATTATGGCCCTTACGACTAAGCATAGTCACTTAAGCAATTAGCCGCAACAGTTTTTCACACAGCACAGAGTTAAAAGCACCCGCCGCGGTGGCTCAGTGGCTAAGGCGTTGCGCTGCTGAGCACGAGGTCGCGGGTTCGATTCCCGGCCGCGGCGGCCGCTTTTCTGATGGAGGCGAAAAGCAAAAACGCCGTGTGTTCGAGATTTCGGCGCACGTTAAAGATCCCCAGGTGGTCAAAACTAATCCGGAGCCCTCCACTATGGCGCGCCTCATCGTCTGCGCTGCGTCGGCGTGTTCAACCCCACAATCAATCAATCGAGTTAAAAAGCAAAAGAACATAAAATATCTCCTTGCAATTAGAAACTTTCTGTTCACCCCCCTCCCCCAAACACAGAGCAGACAATTACCAGCTGTGAGTACAAGTAATTAACGTCAAGTTGAATTCCACAGGATGCTCCGGGACCGGATGGGTACATTGATGTCACAGTCAATCAGAATTCGTGATCCACTGTAAGCCTTCGAGAGAAGCTCTCACCATTACTGGCCATCCAACTGAGTGGGCATGAAAGTATTGTGGTTGGTTATGTGACTTCCAAGCCAAACACGAGTAAACAAAAACTAGCGTACCAAAATGCATAATCAGAACAGATGCAGGATTGAAGTTTTGTTTGACTAACCGGGTTGAAGGCAGTGAGGCAAAGGTTAGGGAAATAAAATCCATGCGGTAATTGTGAACGAAGTTCTGAGACGCTGCCAGACGATCAGCTGGTGAGAGGAAGGGCTATCCTATCTATTCCTTGTTACCTCTTTACTATATTTGAGCAGATAAGAACATTTCATTAAACTTGCTAGCTGGCAGTTCCACGTACCCTATGTAGAAAATTTCAAGGTAGACAAAACGTTGTTTCCTGTGCATTCAATAATGGCTGCCTACAGATTGCTTAGAATTCGCAGCTCATTTGAAGTCTTGCATATCACGAAAGCACAATAGTATTATTCGAAGAAAACAAATTCGCAAAACATAGATGAACACAGATGAAACACCTTGAGCACACCGAACTTGAAAGCACTATTTAACACAAGTGTCAAGCTTGGCACAACGGCGATCTTATCGGCTTGACTTCTCCCGAACTTGCACATTTGGAGCTTGAGCCTCCTTACACAGGAAGCCAACCAGTGAGCGGCTGGTTTCAGCGATAGCTGAGTACCTATGCTGCTCATGGACGGGCGGCTTGCTGGGCTCTCCCATTCACCAGGCCACCCACAAAAGTGGAGCTGCGCTCCCTCCGTGCAGCGTGCACGGATCGTTTCCGCGGGGTAGTAAGGTTTCTTGCAGTGCCCCGCGAGAAAAAATTGCAGAACAGGCATACATGCCAGGACGGATTGCGTTCGACGATGCCCTGCGCTACCTGACGATACTTGATTCGTGCACACTGACGCCGCTGACACTTGCCGTCGCTCGCGCGTTTCACGTCATCAGTCAGCTACCTCTTAGCCACGGCGCAAAGCGCTGGAAAACTGATCCGCACGTTTTACGCCAGAATCAAAATACAAGGCTTGGAATGCAAGTAGCGATCGGAACAAGTAGACAACGAATGCAGGAGCATAAATCCGATGGCACGCGAACTGCAAGACAATATGAAGCTAGCAACATATTTAACGGCAACAAAACGAGCATGGAAAAAAGCGGGACGAAGCAGCTTGCCAAAAATAGGATGCGTTAGGCTTACCAAGACTAGCAGCAGCAAGTTCACGAAAAATACTCAATAAATAATTGCAAACAATCCTCCCAACAAGGAAAAAGCGCCGCGAGGCAGCCGCTGTGCAAGGCGATAAGGACGTAACGTTGCGCAGGCTTGCGGTTGGAGCCAACGTCAGAATCCACATGGCGCACACACGCCGTCAAACAACGTCTTCAAATGTAATAAAAAAAAGTGACGTCACAGGAAGTCACGTGACTAGTTTAGTTTGACGTCACTTTCTGCGGGGCGGGAGCCACCGCGAGGGAGCTAGATCTCGTACCCCGCGCGGGGCACGAGACTTACCCTCAAGTCGGGTGTCCCTAAGCCAGCGCTGCCGTACGGCGGATATGCGCGTGAATTGAGGCACCCTACTGCAACATTTATAGGACCAAGAATGACCTACTGCACGAGCGTTCCAAGCGGAACGTATATCCCATCTAGTGGAACCTTTCGTTGCTATTGCCGTTTGATTTCTTAAATGCCGCCAGGGAGAGCACTGGCAACAGAAGGCGGCGGTTTTCAGCCATTGATGTAGTATTTCATTTGCTATCGCAAAATGACAATCATCCATATATTTTTGTTAAAGGATCACTGCAAATACCACTTATGTATTGATTTTTCCGCCTTATGTTTGCGCAATGTTTGCTCTTGTTCAACGATGTTGACAAGTATGAACACCGACGCCGGACTTAGACGTTTAGATTTGGCTCTTAGTATAGAAGACTATTGCGCAGATTTAATGTCATTCTGGCAGGCCGGCTGATCGAGTCACAGACAGACAGACAGGACAGACCACAATTTCTGCGTTTAAGTAGCCCAAAAAAGACTATCGGCTTTAAAAAGCACTCATTGGCTTCAGGGCGTGAGTGCCGGCCACGGTGTAATGAAAGTTCTTTTCTACACCGTGGTGCCGGTTAACGTCGCAAGATCACAAGCGAAACGTTAGTCCCAAGCTAAGGTGCACACCCAACTGTTTTTTGCTTGTTATTTTACGAAAATGATGCATAACCCTCAACATGTTTTTGCTGCGTGCTTTTTCCCACGCGGCATGTGAAAGTAGGTGTAACGATGGGAAGAGAGAAGAAAGCCGGAAAGCAAGAGAGAGAACGGGTCCCAGTGCCCCCGACTTGGCGGCTGACTGGATGGGGGCAGTCTGGTCTTGATTTTTACCCAACCTGCCAAACCGCTTCCGCTCACTGGCTAGCCAGAGTCATTATTAATAATTACTAGTGACTATGGCTAGTCAGTGAGCGGAAGCGGATCGACCGGTTGGGTAAAGTCACTAAGGCTGCTCCAATCGCCGCCATTATGCGACACTAATTAGACCATTGCCGATACGGGCAGGAACGAGGAGAGCTAAGGACAATTAACCTCGAGGGGTTGGTCGTCGATGGGGATAAATCGGGGGGACTTCAACCACTGGGTGCAAGGAGACCGCAGCTGCAGTTCGCTATTGAGGTGTCCAGACTAAGCTCAGAGTTTCTCTTGCTTTGTAACCGTGAATGTGAGCTGCTTTCGCCCGATGGCCCCTTGCCTGGCGTGACCAAACCGTTTTGTACAATTTTGAACCGAGTGGCGATCCAATCACCAGCGGGCTGTCTTATTGTGATGCGGGGTATCCATCCGCATGCAGCCGAGTTCCCCGATGGGCGAACGAATGAAGCTGTCAATGAGCATGAATATAAGGTCCGCGACTGCATTTCCGTAGTGGTTGCAAAAGTGGGAAATCCGTGCAAGGGCACCCCTCCAATGGCTAACGACTGCAGCTTGAAACTCGTTCGTGGAAAACCGCTGCAGCACGTGCGGCCGAAATAGCTCAGTTGGGGAGAGCGTTAGACTGAAGAATCTAAAGGTCCCTGGTTCGATCCCGGGTTTCGGCAGGCGAGTTTTTTTTATTTAAAAACTTTTTGGTTTAATGTTCAGGCAGGTTTGTGTGCTCATAACGTTTTTGCTGGCGCATCGTGTGTAGACCCGCAGCCTGGGAATACCTCGCTTTCTTTTCGGGTTTGTCAACAAACGTACATTAATTTGTACTTTTCGCGGTAATGAGTAATGTAATGAATTATTTTTCTGTTCAAAGTAATCTATTAATGCATGTGAGTTACTTATCAAAATAATTTTAGGGGAAAAGTGATACATGACTTTTGAAATTACTTTCTGAAAAACCCGCCCATGCTGCCTCCCAGTGAAGCATATGTTTTTCTATGGCGGTCGTAATAGTGCTGTGAAGCAAGGTCGTGTTGGGGGAGTTCATGCCTTGCGTGGGAAAGGTAAGCTGCAGCCGGCGCGTCTGAGGGAGCAGCGTAGCCAAAAACTAGAAGGGACGCGCTGGGAGACGTTCAAGAAATAGCCGTGAGCTCCGACATCAACGCCCAAAAAACCCAATCTCAGGGCCCTTTAATCGACAATTTTGTCGCGCGTATTTCAAAACGGCGCCATAATGGCTAGTTACTACAAAATTGGAATCGGTTTACGAAAGCCGTATTCTATCCTATTATAGAATTTAGTTACAAGCCAAGGGCATTTGCCGCAATGTTTGTTTGGGACATTCTGACGAAGCCTTTCGTATGCACCTGCAACTTTTACAGTGATTGCGGCGCCTGTTTCAGTGTGAAGCCAATGCCCATACAGACGAAGTTTATTCCCTGAGTGTCAGTTAATCAATGTTGGCGAAAGCTTGTGTCACAATTATCTTATGCGGGAGCTACAGCCTTTGAGCCATCGTCGGCAAGGTGCGTCTGATTACCCCGCGAATATCGCCCCGGCGAACCGTTTCGGCTCAGGGAAACACCGAAGCGGGACCAAAATCGGGCACAATGGAAGGCTTTGGACGAATAGTATTATCATTACCAGCCCACCTACGCCCACTGCAGGGCAGAGACCTCTCCCATTAATCCCCATTTATGCCGGTCCTGTGCTAACTGCGACCCATTTATCCCCGCAAACTTCTTGATCTCATTGCCCGTGTAACTTTCTGCCGCCACCTGCAACGCTTGCCCTCTATAGGGATCCCATTCTGTTACCCTTAATGACCAACGGTTACCTTGCTTCGCATTACATGCCCTGCCCACGCCCATTTCTACTTAATTTCTACTAATATGTACTTAACACGCATTTGTTCCCTGACCCACTCCGCTCTCTTCTTGTCCCTTAATGTTACCACCTACCATCTTCCGTTCCATTGCCCGCTGAGTCGTTCTCAATTTAAGTTGAACGCTCTTAGTTAGCCCCCAAGTTTCTGCCCCATAGGTGAGTATACCGGTAAGATGCAGCTGTCATACACTTTCTTCTTCAGGGACAATGGTAGGCTGTCATTCATTATCTGAGAATGTCTGCCGCATGCACTCCACCCCATTCTTATCCTTCTATGTCAGGAATAGTATAATAATTACAGGTAAATCAGAGGTTAACCAAGTGAAACCGAGACTTAACCAGGCTGAGCCAAGCTTTCGCTTTGCATATCTAGGGTTGGGTGAGCCAAGACGCAGCCATTTTTTTTTCATTTCATGTTCTAACTTGCCCTCCATATACGGTAGCGACGCACCGTTTGAACACGCATCACACTTCAAGTGTTCTGGACAACGGGTTTATATTTGATCCTTCCGGTAGTTTCACTGTTTAAAGCTCCGCTTTTATTGCCAGCGGCAATTACGAGTGACGGCAGCACAGCTACAGCTGTCAGATGGTGAGGAGGTAAGCACGTGAGTGCCTCGCCCCTGGCGTCACTAAATAAGCTACGTCACTAAAAAAGCGTCACTAAATAGCGTCACTAAAAAGCCTTTATTTAGGGACGCTACTCGCCCCAGAGCAACGAAACTCATCTACCGATCGACAATAGCGCCACTTATGCTAAGCTGCCCCTCGATCCAAGAGGGCTGAGGGAGTTTTAGAGTGGCGGCCCTTTTCCCTGGACTTAGGGTGGCGGTGTTGGTGCTACGTCATGATAAGTCGAGGCGGAAAAGAACCCCGAACACACGAGATAAGCGTCGCGAGACAACCCGTAAGGAAACAGAATAATCGGAAGGTGAACGAGATGTTCTCCCCATCCTCCACCTCATCAAGAGTGAACGCCGGTCGACACCGTGTGAACGCGAAGCCACGGGGCCCGAGCCGTCGCTGCTCTCTTCGCAGGTAGAGCCATACATTCTTCCGCACTTTTGCAAGCACATCGTGGAGGTCTTGACGTCGGTCAGAGTGAGTAGCAGTGCAGCGGACGAGGAAAACCTGATAAGAGCACTCAACTAAAATCAAAACAAGGGTGTCGAACCGGAACCGAACCAAACCAAAAACCGGAACAGAACCGTTATTTTACTCCGAACTGAACCCGAACCGTTATTTTTTGAGCACGCTGAACCCGAACCGGAACTGAACCGAAAAAAGAAATAATGGTTATTGGTTCACGACGAAACGGTTCGACCATCCGTTGTTGATATTACGCGGTCAATGCCATTCAGGTCTTTTTTTTTCATTCACGTACCATGCACTTCGTACTCGTTCGTGCACTTTCCCCTCCAGACAACTTAAACGCTATCAACGCCCTCTTTGTGGCAACGGGGGGTAAGGAATCAGCATCGATGTCGCAATGGTGTGTTGCTGGTGGTAGCGCGCTCCGAGTGCAAGTCTGACCCAAACGAAATGTCCGTCTCGGCAGCTTGCAGGTGATATAAAAGGACTTTGTCCTTCCCTCCCTGTGACTTTATTGGAGCAATCAGGCTGCAAGAGTGCTCCACTACGCAATGGCGAAGGCCCACACCCGATGTGTGCAAGCTTTTAAAACGAAGCTTTGTACCACTACCAGCCAAGGGTTCTGTCGCTACCGTCAGCGTCAACAGAAAACTCCCACGAATAAATAGGAGAACTGACTGACACCGCCAGGAATCGAACCTGTACCGAATAAAGAAATGGAGCTGGAGTATGAGCGCACTCGGAGACGGGGGAGACAGACGGTGCACTCACCGAGCACATATGTGGGTTTACCCCTTGCGTTCTCGCTGAATGCCACGTGATAGCGTCACGCGACCCCTCGCACCATTGTGCGCTCCGCCCACGGCACATGTAGCGGCTGTGTGCGCTCCAGTGGTTCGTCCATTTCGTCCTCTAAGAGTTTGGTCTCGTGTGCAGCACCGATACCAAAAAACCTACTACCATCAGTGGAACGTGAATTAACCTAAAGTTCACGAAGAATATAACTGCGGTAAAACGCAAAGTCTGAGTGTAGAATGTGTTACGGGTACAGTGCAACGTGTGATTAACGCAAGAGGGCCGTAGTCACCCGTGGAAGGTGGTGCATAAAGCTTCTCTTCCCAACCCCCTCCACACGGATTGGCCCCCACTTTTTGGCATTTCATAGTTCGTTAAAAAGGTCACCCGCCGCGGTGGCTCAGTGGCTAAGGCGTTGCGCTGCTGAGCACGACGTCGCGGGTTCGATTCCCGGCCGCGGCGGCCGCTTTTCTGATGGAGGCGAAAAGCAAAAACACTCGTGTGTACGAGATTTCGGCGCACGTTAAAAATCCCCAGGTGGTCAAAATTAATCAGGAGCCCTCCACTACGGCGCGCCTCATCGCCTGCGTTGCGTCGGCACGTTAAACCCTACAATCAATCAATCACTCAATCGTTTGAAAGGTCTCGCACCTGGAAAGTAAATACTTGACAAGTGTGGCCCCAGAACATCCGTGTGTAGAGAATTCTACCCACGTTAAATATCGCCCGGTGGTTGCAACATAAGCTGCGTCTCGGAGCAGAGGTGTATCGCGGTGCATCAAGTCGGCCAATATTAAAAAAAGTGTTTACATGGAAAAACAAACAAAAAGGTACATCACGTGGTTTTAAAATATTTACGCGAAAAATAATAAAATCGAATAAGCAAGACACCAAAAGGTGGATATCGGTCTATACATTTCTTCCCTACCTTTCACAACAAACGTGTCATCAATGCCAAAGGAAGCGATGCCGTGGTCAGTTTTGCAGGGCAGTAGTGCGGAAAAATTCCGTTTTTTACAGACACGAATAATAGCTATATCACGGAAAACTGGTTAGCGTAAGCTCGAACTTATTCTTTTAGCAAGAAACTGCCCCCTTCGACCTTATCTTGAAATCAAGACATCATTAAAGCAGATGACACTTGTGGAAAGGCGGGCTGGTACGCCACGTTGTCCCATTCGCCCATCGCTAATCTTTCTGCTTGATCTGCAGTTTGTCTATTTTTAGCTCTGATTGATTTTCGGGGGGTGCGCTATTGCTGACTGTCTACCTCGCTACTCTACATGTACGGCTACTCGTCCCGGAGGGGGAGTACTGCTGTCGACGATTTTAAGAGTGCCCACTTTAAGAAAGTACCATCTCGTGCTTCGCGCGTCTATTATACCATTTCAGTTTGCAATGACATAATCTCTTATAAGATTCCGCAATCTTGCGGACGGAACGATGGCCGGGGATCAGGCGGTACGATGACATACTGATTGTAATGCACACATCCGATATAGCTACGGCAAAATGAATTCCAGTGGTCACAGCAATGATGCAATGACTGGGCTTTAACTAAGCTGAATTTTAACAATGTTGTGACTTACACCTTCGATAAGGTTACAGTTAACAAATTGTTCTAGGTGACCAAATAATCTAAATCATTGGTCGTAGTTACGTGGCTGTTGTAAGATTTTTCTGTTTTGCCACTACTGATAAGAAATGTGCGCAATTGGTATTAAGCGCTGGTATTTAAACGCGCCAGTACGTGGGCCAAAGTTTAAGGCTTCCAGATTAGAGTGATGGGTGATTGCGATTTCAAAAAAAGGAAAGGGTAGAAAATATATCCCACCTTCATATCTCTTTATAAATAGTCACTAGGGCAAAAATAAAGTCGGGGTGAGAAATTAGCTGGTAAATCGTCGCTACTTCATCTGTTTCCATACTATCTCGCCGAATTGTTTAAAGTTTACCTTGAAATCGCTTCACTGTCATTGGGAAACAGCAGGATTTTGAATTTTTGTTTGAATTTTGATTAGAACGGTCATTTTAAACTACTAATTTTTTTTCTGACTTAACTGAGAATTCAACTCTTCGAACCGGTTCGCGAACCGGTTCAAGCTTTCAAACCGGTTCGCGAACGGGTTCGGTACGGCATTTTAGTTGAACCGGAGCTGAACCGGAACGAAATGAATTCGCCTGAACCCGGACCGTAACCGAACCGGTAGTTTTTTCGGTTCGACACACACCGATCAAACAAACTGGTTTACTGTCGTGCGCACGAGCGGATTGAGGAACCTGAGAGTCGGAAACGGAATTCCATGGAGTTGAAACATTTGCGCCAATTTTCTACGAAGAACCTGCGGAATTACACAGTCTTGGAAGAGGTACGCTGTGCAATCAAGGGCGCCGGAGAACAAGCAATGTAGTACGCGGTGGGCCATTCCCAATACCACAGGTCTACTGAAGCGTCTAGTAAATACGGGAGGTTCCCACGCTGAAAGAGACAGTGAAAAGACGCCCTGCTACGTTGTAGAAAATCTGCCAGGATGGGTTTCCCACTAGGATTCTGGGTTGCAAGGGAGTCTGCTGGAAGTGAGGAAGGAGGACACTGGCGGCCAGCAATTCTGCCAACACCTTCAATCGAGTGCCATACAAGTCGATGTCGGGAGTGTGAAAAGAGAATTTATTGCAAAACCACATATCAGCGCGCAGTGACTAGTGGTAACAGCGCTGCCCTAAAAAATCGGAAAAATCCTATCAGTTTCCAAGTACTCCGGGCACTCAACACTTTTCACAATAAATATCTGTGGTGGTGAAACAAGCTACTCCAAAATCAATCCACAAAATGTTCACAGGTGTTCACAGAGAGAGTTCAGAAACTAGCTGAAACTCAATACGGTACAATAGTTATGCTCAGGATGTTGTTCCTGACCACTAGGAAGCGCGTGGACCAGCGTAACACAAAGGTTTCTTCGCCTAGAGCTTCCAACTCATTCCTAGGCGACTCAGGAGGATCGACCGTACACGCCACAGCAGTGGAAATATCGCCCGTTGCGGTCGGGCGCGAAGACACGCGGCACCGCGATTTCGCCCCACATACAAAAGCACCAGCACACATCAGGAAGTTCACCAACACGTCATTCGAACGTAAGTGTGAGACCAAACAACCTGCTTAACACACGAACAAACGTTACCGCTACACGACACTGAAACAACGCATGTTTCAATGTTTCAGTGTGCCCGCAGTGCGGGCCTCCGTAAGAACACATAATGCCGAATCTCGCCAGACGATCACAAGTTCAGAGAACTTCCCAGCCACGCAACCATCCGAAATCCCGAACATCAGACGGAAGTGCCGCTGAAGTCAGCTGATGCCAACGTATACTGTGTGATCTTGCTATCTGATTATTGTCTAAGTGGTTTATTGCCACTTTTTCGCACCAATTCGCTTCCCGAAAATTTGGGCGTGGGCAAGGTAGACTGGGACGTTTCTCAGCGTTCACAATATATGCATAAAATGGCGGTGGCTCCTGGGAAACGGACCGGAAATGTATTCGTCATAAATCATTGTGCAGGAGCTTAGGCACCTTATGAACAGACGATTTCTAAGAGCCTTTACAAACGTTAGAGAATTATGCAAGGTGTTACGTCTGTTGACTAGTAGCTGCCAGTAAGTATCAGTAACAAGCTAAAAAGATCAGAATGGTCGTTCCTACACATCCATTGCGTTACCTCGATAACCGAAAATGTTTGCTTTTTGACCAGACTCAGGACTGCTATTCATGTTTAACTAGAAATACAATAAATAAGTAGAAACAAAGTCCCTATTTGTGTCATAAATTAATCATTTATTTCTGTCTGGATTTTTGACCGTTGGTTTTCGACAAACGCTCTGGGCTCTGAATAGGGCACTGTATTCAGCTGACTGGAAGTCTTGCAAACCCGTTGACGTCTGTTACCTACCATCACTTACAACAGGGGCTGAGTTCCTATTGATGTTGAGGCCTGTAACGCAGCCGCGGAAAACGGTCTGAAATTCGTGCGCCTCCACCCGCAAAGGTAGTGAGAATATTTTCAGCTAACATGACTAAAGGTTGTGTGATAATTATTGAAGGAAACAGTGAACAGGGCCCCAAAATGCGCCGCATTGCCTTATTTAACGTTATTAGAGTATTATAAATAAAACAGCCCTGCTTGTTAAGAGGGGTGAAAAAATTACGGGGGATGCATAGAACTTTCTCAGAAGGTGAAGGTGAAAGCCAGGCTGGGCCT
Organism: Haemaphysalis longicornis; assembly: GCA_013339765.2. Classification (NCBI taxonomy): domain Eukaryota; kingdom Metazoa; phylum Arthropoda; class Arachnida; order Ixodida; family Ixodidae; genus Haemaphysalis; species Haemaphysalis longicornis. Next base: position 74,974,462 of record CM023452.1, on the reverse strand, counting down.
TCGGTAGATATATGCTGTTGCAATTTCTGGTTAACTTCGTGGCTGCGGCCCTTCATCGTGCGCTTCACCCGCCGTGTATAGGGCTTATGGCCAAGGCGTTGTGCTGCCGAGCCCAAAAAATCAGGTTAAACACTGCACGCTTTGGCTGCTTTTGAGAGATAAAAAACGAAAACGTCCGTTTATCTAGATTTTAGCACACTTTAATATCCCCAGGTGGGAAAAAATAAATTATTCTAGAGCCGTCAGCTACGGTGCGCCTCATAGCACAACTGTAGCTTTGGCGCGTTAAACCCCACAATCAATCAATCAATCAATCAATCAATCAATCAATCAATCAATCAATCAATCAATCAATCAATCAATCAATCAATCAATCAATCAACTCAATCAATCAATCAATCAATCAATCAATCAATCAATCAATCAGATGATTAATAAATCAATCAATAAAATAATCAACAAATCAGGAGAACACTCAATCAATTCATCAATCGATCAACGTGATAATCAATAAACCATCGCCACTTGACCAGCTCTAAAATAGCACCCTCCGTAGCGCGTTCCGCTGACTCGCCATCGCTAGGAGCTTCCTGCTCGCCCCCGTCGGTACCTTCACCTCTCAAGTGCGCCTCGTATTGCGAGGGATGCAGCGGCTCGCCCTCCTCGGTGGTGCTGCTGCCCTTTCACGGGGCGCGCTTGTCCCCATAATCAAAACGCCCTGCGCCAGCGCGGCCAATTTGTAACCATTCCTGTTGACGACCACGGTTGCTTATCGGGTTCGATTATGCATATACCGCTCTCGCCTTAAAATCGCAGAACAACAGAGGTTCTTCATCAGCTATGCAAGTTTCAGCTTCTGCTTCCTTTGCAAGCGAGCTGGGAACACATGACCATTATCGTTTGATTCAACAAATATACATCAGGCGCTGCAAACGCCGGTTCTCGGTTGTTAGAGTGTTTATTGTTCCGTGTAGATTGTGACGCAGCCATATAACGATTTCGATCGGAGCTACACAACATAGTTCTGAGGCTGCATCAGCCTCAAGGATTGTCTATGCCATTGCACGGAGGTATGATCTCGACACTTCTGGCGCGATATAGAACGTTAGTTAAACCGGTGTGAAAAGCTGCGCCTCGCAACTACGTCGACGTGAAAGTACCACACAACCGTTATTTACGTAATCAATACGTGTAACTGATCTAAGTGAACCCTTCTATCATAAATAAAGGCAGGGGACGCTAAAAGAAATTTTTAAAATCTGTAGCTTGAAGCGGGCCGTCGGCGAAAGAACCCGTGACAATACCCGTAGATCTTTTTAAAGCGAAGCGTTATACGACTAGGCGAACAAAATCCGGAGGTCACGTGTACGCACAAAACCCCTTGCGCACTTTGGCTGGCAGGCTCACTCACGAATGCATTGACACCGCCTAATCACCACTCGCAGGTGAGGGGTGAGTGCGCCTCACCATCGTTTTTGCGTACGAGCATGCGAGTGCGAGTGAATGCGAGTGCCAGTCGCGATGAGCCCATTCACTACTCGCGAGTGCGAGCGGCGCTCTCGGGGAACCCCCTTGGAACCCCGCTCACCACTCGTTGGTGCGAGCGCCACTCGCGGCAAGCCCCGCTCACCACTTGCGAGTGAGAGTGCACTCACCACTGGCAAGGCCAGCCAGCGCTACTCGCGGTAAGCTCTCCACTCGCAAGTGCAGGTGCACTGACCATGCACTCGCGAGTGCTGAGCCCCGCTCACCACTCACGTGTTGTGAGTGCCCTCGAGCTACTTGCGCGATGTGCCGGCTTCCCGCGTTGAGAGCTGTTGTACTCGGTGTTGGCTTATCGTCGCTGGAGCCGCTCGCTGTGGTGATTGCTGTTTGCATTATGTACTCGTACGCACAGCCGCTAGTTAAAGGCGCGATTGCATTACCTTGGAGGCTATGTCGTCCTGTTATGTCGTCCTGCGCTCCTGTTCTGGGGCGCCGTGAAATTAACTCTTAGGTTGCGTGTTGATTTAGGAATACCATTTTTTAATAGACATCTCGCGTCGTAATGCACTGATACTTTTCTGTATCAGTGCATTACGGCCCACTAACACCGAATAATGTTTGGAGCTCGTAGCATTCTGTGTCGGAATTGGTGTCGGTAACATCGTCGCAACAAAGCGAATGCACTTTACTACCGCTACGCGCTGCGATGGAAGCGATAAGCGTGAACCTTTTTTCACGCGATTTGTGCGCGTCGGCGTGGTGCGAGCGAGCGATTTTTTTCACGTCCGCGTCGACGATTCTGCGCGCGCAGCAGCTTCTTCCTCGCTCAGAAAATGACGCGCGCTGTGCACTCTAGAGGGAGGAGCCTGACGACGTGCGCGCCTCGTGGTGGCAGTTTCGAAGCGTTCGAGACAGACGGCTGGCTCCGCCACAGAAGTTTAGGCTTCCAACCTTGGCAGATATTGCATAAGCGCTTTCACTAGCGGCGCGGATGATGATTTATAACCGTTTTCGCCAACATTACAAACTCCTTTATCGCACAATCAACTTCGTGTGTGACTTAAGCGGCATTTTTCTTTAGAGAGCGCTTAGAAGACGTCGCTCCCCACACCACTTCACGGCCGAAGCCGCCGCCATGTTGCCGCCGCCGGCCGCACCGCGCGCCGCGTGCGGGTGGTTCCGCGGCAGCGTCAGCGCGCCGGTGGCGTGCGCGGCGTGTTTTCACGAGCAGAAAACGTCCCATGCTGTTCAAGCTTTAGGATGCACCGCTGTATTAGAGTGAACTAGAATATTCTAGTTCACTGTAGCTGTATAGTGTCCTAGTTGGTCGTGTACATATGTGGCTTGCTTGCTACAGCTGTGATTATATAGCCTGTTCTAAAGCGCCAATTGTGAGTGCCCGTGCTCGCCGAAAAAGGCATCGCAGATTTTCATGGATTCAGGTATCGGAATGGAGAAACTATTCGGATTTGCGAATTGCGCGTTTTGAAGAAGTAGCCCTTTTTGGAGGCCTTGGCGTAACGTATCAGTATTTTTCAGTACTTGTAACGGCGGAGCTCTGTTATGATACTTCGTTGTCACGCGGACCTGGCGCCACACATATCCTTCTATGGCTGTTACGGTGCTTGCCTTGAGGCATGTGACTTGCTGCTGTCCCTGTTAGACACACTTGAAAACTTCAGCGCGGGTGTGTTATTGCAAAATTCGCCAAAATTTTTACGTTTTGTTATGTTACATGCATGTATGCTGCATTGAATAATGTACGCCAATGTGCGTACCTTTCGCAATGTGCAGCAAATAAAGTAGCTCGCCTTCAGAAGGACCTGACATAGGACCTGTCATCGTGACTCGGTGACTGCGCCCCTTCGTTTGGTTGCCTGGATTCCGCTGAAGCTTGCCTATGCGTTCGTGCTATTCGACAAGATCGGGCGTTATGTCTGACTCTCCATTCGCCTTATCGAATCGGGGACTAGGAATCGCTTCTGTTGCGCGCGCAGTTTCTGAATTATATATTTCATTTCTAAAGATCGCAAAAGGTAAAATACGCGCGCACTGATATGTGGTCATCGACTACCATTTGCATTTACAGTTGTGCAATTGCATGCCTAATTTGATATTCAGGACCGGGCTCATGCATTTTGTTTTTTCACTCTGTCCTTGCACGGTCCTCAGCCAGCTAGTTACGAAAACGATTTTTTTTTGCGCTGTTTTATTTTCGTATCTCATGTTGTGGTTATAACTGGAACGCCGTAGTCCCCCCGCCATAATTTGCTACGTTGGCTCGCTGGAAAGGGCTTTCCAGCCTAGTGCTCCTCAAATTTTGTGCCCCACATGTAGATCATCGTGCACATGCCGATGGCGTACGGACTAGCGGAGAGGTACTGACCGTTACCGCTGCTGGTATACGTCATTGCGCCCTGCACGGTGCGGTGTCGCGAATTGTTCGCTTTTGCGGCAATCAGATAGCGTAATTTTTAAGTGAGTGAGTGAGTTAGTGAGTTAAAGAGTGAGTGAGTGTCAGTGAGTGAATGTTACAACATGTTTGTTCGATTCATCTGTGTAACGTGTGCACGCGTTGGTGCTACCTGTGTCACTGTGTGGTGCCAGGTTATCGTCGTTATCGCCGTTTTCCAAGCAACAATAAGTTGCGCGCTTGTGTCTATTCGCCCTCGTTTTGGTTTGTAGTCAGAGCTTTGCAATCGAAGCTGGTCATGGCTTGGTACTAGGAAAATACTCAATGCTACCGCTTTCGTAATGGAAAGAGCTTGAAGTTGCTCGTCACGAGGCTAGCTTAGTAGCGTCCCTTGTTAGTGCACTGTGTCGACGAGTTTAGTAGTCCCCGCTGGCTAATTTTATTCTTGGTCTTCTCGCTTGACAGGAGCGTATGATCTATAATGATTGAACTGCCGCACTTCGCTTTGTCACCGAAGTTGTAACCATTCGCATTACACGCTGGTTTTTTTCCCGCGCACCCACCAAAGAAGCGCTACCAAATGCTCACTTTTTATTGTCTCAGTAAGGGCGAATTACCATATTTGCGGGGTTCATAAATATTTTTCCCGGCTACGTTAGCGTTATATGGGGTGAATGGCAATTTTACTGCATTCATTGCTATGAAGTGTACGAATTGGGAACACAGAATTTAGCTGCTGAATGCCAATTTCATTGAATGGGGCGTCATCCACATTTTTGCATTGTTGCGCTGACAATGAGAGAACACCAACACTGCTGTATACTTGCGAATTCCCAATGAGCTTAAATAAATTCAATTTTATTTCTACGTTTTTTGACATGGTCGAGACGCTTGTGTCGCGATATGCCGTTGTCAAAGTATTGTCGCTTCTGCAGTGCATGCGGCTAGGTGATGAAAATATGTTCCGAAATTTTCCTTTCGAAGTTTACAGCACGCTTTTATTGAACTTAATATGCATGACACGGTGTGACCACAAGTTGATTTTCGGCGATTGTGGGCATGACTGCAAAACTCCGATGTGTGCCTTTGAACGAGAAACGATTTGTTGAAGTTGTGCTTCTAGCGATCGGCGCTCGTCGTTTGCATGACAGGTGGACGTCATGGACCGCTGATTCGCAGGCTTCCCGCGACTCGAGACTGCCGTGGCAGCTTCGATTACGCTGAGCAAGTCGCTGGGGTCTTAGTGCGAAACATTTAAGTGCCCTTTTGCCGGGAAAAAGAGTGGGAATTAAATTACTCGCAATTTTCCCAAAATAGACTCTTTTTCGTGTAAGCGCTGTATTTTGTCAAAATATGGCTCTTATCATTTTGTGAAGGTGGTTGGACTGCGAAGCTGTAAGCGACACCCACAACGATTACCCATGCGGCCTCACTTGAATTCACAAACGTCGCTCTAGAAAGAGTGAAACCGGAAAATTCTGCCAGCCATTACCTGGGATTCGCGGGGCGGTGTCCCGAACTCAGCAGCGTGGCCAAGCTGGGCTGTCAAGAGGCCGACCACAAGAAAATGGGACCTTTACCCAAGCTTTGGCTCAGAAAATCGAGAGTAAACCCCTGCCCAGAAACATGAGCCCGGGGTCGCAACGACGGGCGCAGAGAGGCCAGGGTCAAGGCCCTCATCGAAACGCTGAGACAAGCGGAAGAACAAGATGGGACGGGGATCACCCTCAACACGGACGCCTCTCTACCCAAGTTTTCGACACGAGCCGCGATATCGGTCACGACGCAAGACGCGCTGGTGACGTGCGCATCTGTAAAACCGGCATTCCGGAAGAAGCGGAAGAGGCGGCAATAGCCTTGGCGCTCACGCTGCCTAACGCGAGCAAAATAATCACGGACTCGCAAAAAGCGTATGCCAACTATAGAAAAGGGCAGGTGTCTCTGACGGCACTCAGAATACTAGAGGGAGGAATCGCCGCATACCCGAGCAGAAAGTCGAACTGATATGGACACCGGCTCACTCAGGGCGGGAAAGGGCAACGAACTCGCCCACCAGCTTGCCCGAGAACTTGAACACCGGGCAGACGAGCACGAGCCGCACGCCATAACGACTTACAAGGACATCACCAGCCACTACAGGGAAGGCAGAAGGCGGTACCCTGACCCGCATAAATCGCTCAGCAGAGCGCACCAAACGATCTATAGGCAAATACAAGCAGGATCCTTTCCGCACCCCTATCTCCAAAGCAGAATGTACCCTGAGATATACGAGAAAGAGTGTAGCTTCTGTGGGCAATTGGGCACGCTCCGGCACGTCATCGGAGAGTGCGATTTCACCGAAACCCCCCCCACCCCCTTACCCCACCCTTCCTCCACCCCTTAACGAGCGATGGGAGACCTTGCTAACCACCCCCCCCTTTGGGAAAGACCAGCTCGTCCTGATCTGCAGGGGCCAGGCAGCCGCGGAAGAATATGGGTCCCGTGAAGAGGGAACCACCCCATCCGGCACGTAGTCGCGCAATTTTGTGCGAATAAGTTTTCTCTCCTCTCTCTCTCCTCCTCTCTCTCTCTCTCCCCCAGCAGAGAGAAAACGCAGAAGAGTGTTTTTTGAAGGGTGAGGAGGATGGGGGCATGCGCGGCTATGGCGTCATCTTTTTCACTGCCTCCCCCCACTCTTGTTTTTCCCCCTCCCTTTACGCTCAATCAAAACCACCGTCTGTCCCCCCCGTCTCCACGTGTGGGCGCAGCTTAATCGGCAAGACGATGGGGTCTCGCTCCCGCGTCCTCTTCGGCCCAGGTTAAATCCCTGGCGGTACCAGCAGTTTGTTTGTGAAGCTTGGGTGCAGCCAGTAACCAGTAGTAGCCTGGGAGTTTACTGCTAACGCGGACACAAACTTTTCCCTTTTCTGGTTAGAGGTGTACTGCCTCGCAGTAAAATATGCAAAAGAACAACCAGCCCCAAATTCAAACTTAATAAGCCACAGCCGCGATTTTGACAACAAAGCAGTAATTTTTAAAATGGCTTCTAATTACAAGCACGACATTTATGAGCAGTGCGCCTACTACAATTTTGTCTCGATTCGTCGCGTGGCTGCGGCTCTATGCCGTTGGGACCCCTCGTGTAGAACCCACCACCTCTACGCCATATGAATTTTTACCTCGGCGCGCCTGAGCGCCGGCGCCTGCTGTTTCCCTACCCTTCACTTCTTTTGTGTTCAGCTCATGTCGCCGTCGGCGACTCCGACGCACGTTCGTTTGTTCATTGCAAGGTTTCGCATGAAAACTTGCGCGCGCCCCCCCCCCCCCCCCCCCCCCCCCTTTTTGAACACTGTCCCCCCTGTCTATACTCACGGGCGCCTTTGCCCAAAACTCTGTCAACGAAGGCTTGCAGGACAGCGCAGCACGCAGTCGTATACACGATGAACTGTGCGCTCGCTCCCTCCGTATAGGGAGAGAGAGAATAAACTTTACAAAATATGTGCCGCATCAGTTCGGAAAGCTAGACGAAGCACGAGAGCACACGTACACGCAACTGCGGACCATCGACGGGCGGTATTCGCGCCGAAGAAAATCCGCCTTCGGTTTGTTCTAGGGAGCTGGTGAAAAATAAGCGAACGATTCGAGGCCCCAACGAAGCTCGCCGCAGCTAGAAAAAGCTCTCAATTGCATGAACAGTCGTTCGTGCAACCAACGAAACCTCACGCGGAATTTTGCCGACACTTGTTTACCTGTGCTGGCTTAGACACTTAGCAACCGCGCCAGAAGCCTGGCGCCTGTGGTGGCGAAGGGGTCCGGGTGGCGGCGACGTCACGTTGGTGTCTCTTTGCAGCTATAAAAGCCCAAAGGTTCATTTAGGAGTTCGCTCATACTGTAAATGCTAGAGAAAGCTTCCCCCATGGCTTTCTGTGCGATCATCCCCTCCCCCTTTTCTAGCCTTCGATTGGAAATAAAGAAAATTGCTGCAGCTGCTCTGGTGGTGAAAGGCTGGACAAACAGCAGAGATGGCAGCCCCACTCCCTTCGTCGGAGTCTCGGGTGTTGCACCTCACATGGACTTCCCGAATTGTCACTGAAAGCTCTCCATGACTGGCAGGCCCGGACCGTTTTGCCCGCAAGCTTTCACATCTCTCCCAAACTGGACCGTTTTAGCACGCCCTAGAACCCGCTGCAATCGGCTTCGTGAACTCGGCGTCTGCAGCGCGAACTGGGTGTCTGAGCTGCCCACTTCAGGTGCGAACGCACGTGAACTGGCGAGGAGAACAGAACACGAGAGATCACGCCACGAACGCTGGGCTTAGTGTTCTCGAAGGTCGAGCAGACCGACGATGGGCTCTCCTCACGAGGCGCCGCGCTCACGTGCGCTCGGAATGTGATTCCTTTTTCGAGCTCCTCACGTGGCACAATCCCAAACGCGAGCCTGGCCGACGTCGCGCGTTCCTCACGAGGCGCACGGTCACGTGCGCTCGGTATTTTTTTTGTGTGTTTTTTTCTGGGAACACCGGAAGACAGAACAAATAGCTTGAAGAGCTCTGCTGTTAAAAGCCCTTTCATCCCAATGCGCCCAAAGTTATTCCTTAGCCTTCTAGTAAGGCATGCCTCATAGCCAATGTGGAGTTACATTCGTAAAAAACCGAAATTATTTTTCCCTATTCACGCATTGGTATGGTTTTGGTATCTGCCCCAAAGTGGCCGCATTGGAGCTTTTCCACAAAATGTTGGTAATTGATGACGTTTACGAGCATCAAGCGAAGTTAAAATTCTCGGGCGGTAAAGAAAGAAGCAAAATGAGTGGGGAAAGCGAATAAA